>JAFIRS010005244.1:0-61781 GCA_018342105.1 Gonioctena quinquepunctata
TTTCACCAACACAGGAGAACATTGCTTTCAAAAGGGCCACTGTTTTTCACATGTGTTGAGACGATAAGAAAGGACGCAATCATAATCATATCTCAGGGTGTTAAAGGGCCCAAGTCATGAAAGTAGTAACATCAACTACAAGGATAGTCATACAATACCACTCCAATTCCATAATTGATCACAGGCAACGATTTTAACTCCATTATCAAATAGATTCCTACAGGACTTGAAGAACATATCGATTAACTTTCTATCAACGGAGAGAAGTACATCAGTTCCACAAAGAACATAAAAGATCTGATTAATTTTAGTTTCATAGATAGTTTCAGATTTATGGGTGCTAGTCTGGATATTTTGGCTTCTCATCTAGATGAGTTCAATATTCTCAAGCCCGAGTTCAAAGATTTGAGAGCGGAATAACTGAAGCTGCTCTTGAAGAAAGGATTATTTCCATATAATTCTGTACACAGTTTCTGAAAACTCAGTTCCAGATGAAAATATTACGCACACGCAATATGTACACGTCGAACGAGTATGATAAGGGTTTGATTGTAGGAATTTAGAAGAAAATTCTGATTCATATTTTGAAACAGATATCTTGCTTCTGGTAGATGATTTCGAACAATTTAGGATCAGTTCTTTGAAAATGTTTGAACTTGATTCGCTCCATCACTATACTCTATGTTGAATTATACAGGCATCAATTTGAAATTACTCACAGACATTGACATGATGCTTGTTCGAAACGATTGCAGGGTATTGGACAAATAAAACTAACATACGTGTTTGCTAACGTTTCGCGAATATATTGTCCGCTTTTTCAGAGCCATGTATAACATTGACATGATGCTGTTCCCTCAGGGAGGAATTCGAGAAGGGTTGAGTCAATGCTCCAATCGAAGAACAACTGCAAACAAGAAATATATGCCCAATGATATTTAAACCAAACAAGACATATATTCAATATACGTTGACAATCAATACGGATTTGGAATAGGCCAGTACCTTCTATATGAGAAGAAAAAGTCAATCTAGATGTAACAATCATTGACGACTCTGATGTGGGTTATATTCTTGTGGACTGAGAGTACCCACGAAATATTCACGATGCCTCCAGCGACTTGCCTTTCTTTCCGCAATATTTTTTCGAAAGCAAAAAAGCTGATGGTGAAAACAGTACACACTACACCCCAAAAAATAGCTGTTGCAATGGTAAATATCTAGTTACATCACACATGCACTCTGAATATGGGGAAAATACTTTTCTTACGTGTTTTTGCCTCCTGAACACGAATCCGGAAAAAAGTGCGGCGGTCTCATACCGTTCCCGAGTTACAGCACTCTAAAAAAAAACTAACCTCATTTTCAAGAACCGTTTTCTCGCACATAAAAACGACGATATTCTGTGCAATGTTGTGCCGAAACTAAGTGATTTGGGGTGTATTGTTTATGCTGGTAGAAAGAAGGAGGCATTTTGAGTGATTTTTGTATGAGAAAACGGTTCTTGAAAATGGGGTTAGTTTTTTTTTAGAGTGCTGTAACTCGGGAACGGTATGAGACCGCCGCATTTTTTTCCGGATTCGTGTTCAGGAGGCAAAAAGTGTTTTCCCCATATTCAGAGTGCATGTGTGATGTAACTAGATATTTACCGTTGTAATATAAAATGAAAATTCATGGTTTATGCATGAATCAATTCAGTTCAAGTAGTAAACGTGAAGATCAGTGTCTTCTGCGTACACAGGAGTAATAATTCATTATTAGTACAAGGCAAGTCCATTAAAACTGATAAAAAAATTAAAAAAAACCGTTGTAGAAAGGCTGGAATCTATTCCATCTACGATCAGGTAGATTTGCAGAGCAATGACCAAGGTAGTGTCCAATAGTAAGCTTCTTTCCAATCATTGGGGGCACTAGAGTACGCGAATGAGAAAATGAAACATGAAATAATGAAGATATTGATTCAGAAAATGGCAAGTTGATGGAAAAAATAATAATAAAATTGAGGGACCAATACAATTATAAAAATGAATTTCTTATTGGCAATCGGGTTACTTGAACGTGACTTCAACAATATTTTTGCATTAGAAAATACTAATAGACCGGCAATTGAAATCGAATTTCTCTCATATTTGATAACAAATCGATTCAGAATGTTGAAAGGGACCAATATTTCGATTATTCATGACATGTGCTATGAAGTTCGTCTGAATAATGAAATTTTGGTCGAACATGTTGAGAAACCTAGATCAAAATTAAAAAGTTGATCGTGAACAATCAAGTGGAGGTGAGGATAGAAGGGAGAAGACAGGGATTGTGAGAATACTAAAAAAGGGAGAGGAATTCCATCAGTGTCCATTCATCTCCTGTGACATGTCGTCATGCACATGGAATATTCACTGAAGACATCGATAATGACAAAAAATCTACTGAAAAAACTGAGAAACAAGCACCCAAGAATAATGAAATAATCGAAAGGAGAACTCGTCAAGGTACCCCATCATCAAAAAATGATTCTTGATTTATTCTCTCTTTGTTTTTCTTATTTCTTTCAAAATTATATCCCAGGAATTCAAAATCATCCCATTTTTTTCTTGTTCATAACAACGTTTTGCATATTTTCATTATCATATCAATGGGTAATAAACTGTCGGTTGTATCAATAAAGGATCATTGACAGCACATATCAAAGAGTTGAGTATGCATCAAAGAAACTTGGCTAAATGAAAATATTTTGGATAATTTTGTTTCTTTGTCCGGATTCAAAATATTCAGAACTGATCATAGACGTGGTGAAAGAGGAGGGGTTGCTATTCATATTAGGCAACACTTAAGAAAATACATTATCAACGATATGCAATCTATTTGTACGGAACAGTTATGGGTTCATGTAAAAATCAATAATGTTTAGTTTATAATCGATGTCGCATATCGTCCGCCAAATCAAATATTCATAGAATTTGCTGAAAAATTGGAAAACAATATAAGTAACGCTGAATCGAAATATGAAATGTCATATTAACCGGAGATTTCAATGTTGATTACTTACGGTATACGTCAGTTTCTTTGAATTTGAGAGATATATTTGATTCTTCCGTAGTCATACGGGGTGTACCGACAAGAATAAAACGTTCTTCCTCTCCATTACTTGATTTCTGTTTAACTCTGAATCAATCGCCACAAAATATTCTGATGTCGTAGATAACACCAACATTTCTACAAATCACCTTCTTTATCAATATAACTCTTACAGTAGTATATTTATAACTCTTACAGTGACCACCTGTTGTTTGCATAGTCCTGAGAAACCTGTAGAAAATCAATTTTGAATTTTTCAATCGTGATCTGTGGCATATATTCGATGTGGAAGACATCGACAGTGAAGATGAAATTGTTAGTCTCTTTGACAAATACACACCGAAGCATACTATCGAAGGTAGCTACTTCTTGGCCTTCTGATAATATTATGATAATGATAAAATTCAGAGATCAAGCGTTACAAAATTCAACAGGAGCAAATCTCATTCTCACTACTATACAAATTTGAACGTGAAAAACCTCCTCAATGACAGGTTGCCGTCAGTTCAAGTTCAGTAACAAAAAGTCCAGCAAAATATTTTCAATGATTTGAAAAATCTTGATATTTATGACGAAAATATCTTTCGATTTACCGGACAATCTGAGAAATGTTGAAAATATGAACAAGTTTTCTGTAGAAACATCTCCAACACAGCTCAGACCGAACCCTGAATACTTGAACTGTAGCTCAAATAACAAGAAAGAGGGGATACATTGATATTATTTTATCATCGTTGGCGAGAATATGGTTCATAACTCTCTACTACGTATTAAGTCCAATGCTCACGATGTGGATAGGGTAGGGGTCACCATGCTACTATTGTGTTGCCCCATTATACTATAATATATTGTTCATATTTTTTACTATTCCATAGAAAAAAAATCCAAGCAGGTGGAAGACAGCTTCAGTGGTATCTATCCCTGAAATTGAAAACTCCACGGAACTGAAGAATTTAAGATATATCAATATGATACCTTCCCACCCGTTATAAGCGTCCTAGGTACTCACTTGAGTAATGGGATACCTACTTCTACAGGCCAACTTTAATGCTTGTAACTCGCATCAAAACATTCATTTTAAATTCGAACCACCAAGACGTCAATTTACCAAATTGACGTCTTCCAAAATTCAAACCAATCGTGAATAGGCGTGTGCCCACTTATTCCCGTTGGAAGAGTTAGAGCCTATTAAGCTACACTTGACAATTAATGTGGAAGAAGATCCAAATATGGTACCCGTACTATCAATAGTATATAAGAACAATCAACTACAATACCACTTGGACAACCATTCCATTCTTCCAATGACTCTATCAGGATTTCGAAAGGGTTATGGTATTACTAACAGTAGTTGATGATATCCTGATATAAATCAATTCAACAGTAAAGCTTTCGACAGAGTCATTCACATTCTATTGTTAGCAATATCACATTACCTTGGCTTCAGTGAACATTCTTCGATTCTAATGTAAAGCTACCTGCAAGGAAGAACACAGATAATGAAATACAAAAATAAAATATCCATTCTATTAGAAGTTGTATCTGGGGTACCTCAAGGGTTAATATTGGGTCCTCCATTATCTTTCAGAGAATCGCTGGTACATTGCAAAAGTCATTTTTACGCAGATGATACTCAAATATATTATTTCTCGGAGGTGAAGAAATTAACATTAATAACACCATTATAAAGGACGATATTTCTTCCCTATGTGAAATATTCAAAAAATTATACCTTGGAATCAATCCTGATAAATAACAGGTGAAATTATTTGGCAGTCAACCTAATAAACAAAAATACTGTCAAGATGTGGATATCCAAATCAATGTGAAGCTCACCTTAACTGATGTTCAGAATATGGTTTACAGAACTAAGATTTATAAACATGTTGATCGAATAATGGAAAAATATATAACAAATATGAAAATGATTTATATCAGCAAGGATATGTGTGAAACATCAAGCAAAACAAATCTTGTTAATAGTTGTCTACACCGAATACAAAATAGCCGTGTTAGGATAGTTCAAAACCTAAAAGAATTCAACCCAGAGACTCGAATTAGGCTGGCACCCAGTCAATAATTCTTCAAACTCCTGTAGACTTTCACCCGATTTCTGCAATAGTATTTTCAACTGTTCTCGATGTTGGTCACCGTACCTCATTTCCAGAGCCGCAATCAGGTTCGTACTTGCTGGTCTTCTGAGGTCTCTCAAAGCCACCATGAGTGCAGTAGCCTCTCCTCCATTGTCCCATCTATTCGCCGTTGCCGCAGCTTCAAATTGCCTATGATATAGGGACAATGGCGATTGTCCACCGAAATTCGGTGGTTTTACAGAATGGTGCGGCGATGTGGCAACCCTGGCACAGTGATGTTGAATCTTCAGTGGAGCAATTATCTTTTCAAGTTCTTCTCGCACCTCACACTTCTTTTTATGCTTTTCTCGTGCCACCAAAACTCATTTCTTTGCTTCTTCCTGTATCGCACTAGCTCGTTTTGTTATATTACCGTCGATACGTCTCACAGACTGTGTTGATTTTGGCTGATTTTATCAACACCTTCCTCTAGGTCAACGATTTGTCCCTCGTTCCTTCCAGATTTTTTTGCAATCGATCATTTTCCTCCTGTTTTTTCACTGTTTTTCCCCCTTTGTAGGCAATTCTCCTCCTTTTGTTTTTTCTCTGTCGTCGTTTCTCTTCCTCTTATTTTTATCTCTGTCATCGTTAGTGTGGCGCCTCCTAGCACGTCGCTAGTAACGTTCGATCTAGAGATCGAGAGTTCTGGGCGAAAGTGGTAGTCTAACCTAACCTATGAGTCGTGTACGTAAACCTAACCTACGTCTACTTGGGCGGGGTCTACGTTAGATTCAAATCAGCGACAAAAATTATAGGAGGTGCATTAGGAAGGTGTCTCATGGTTGTCATTGATTAGAAAAACATGGCAGCAACTGTCATTGATTGAAAAAATGGCGGCAACCTGTCATTGATTGGAAAGCTGGCACCCTGGCATTGAGTGGAAAGCCTGCAACCTGGCATTGGAAAACCTGCAACCTGTTATTGGAGCTTCGTGAGTAGAAAAAACATGGCTGTCAAAGTAATCGAGGAAGATCCCTAAGAGTGTTCAGGCAGAAGCATCGCGGGCATTGAAGATATGCCAATCAAAGTAGGAAAAAAATGGCTGATATTTTAACAGACAAAAAATAGATTTTTGAGATTTGAAGATATACAGAATGTACCAAATACGACAACATACATGTTCGCTAAAACAGATATCGAATATACAGGCGGTCCCAGAAAAATGGTACGCCTCACTTGTCATCTAGTTGAAAAAAAATACCCCAAATCAGATCCTTGTGGAACCCCTCATATCAGCATATAGAAAATTAACGCGTGCGTAGTGCCACATTGCCCTGAATGCATTTTACGGGTGGCGATAAAAACAGAGTGTCCCAATCGCAGAAAACAGATATCGATCCGATAAAATTTTAAAAAAAACATTGCAACCATTTTAAGAAAAAAACACAGCATCTGGAGTCGAAGATATATAGGGTGTCCCAAATTCAAAAAACAAACAAACATCGTACAATATACAGAGTGCCCCAAACGGATGTTATTGCAGTGTCTCTCGCCATCTTGGAGGAGAAATGCGCTATCAGGAAAAATACCAACGTTAAAATTTTCGCACTTTTAAAACACGATTAAAAAATAGTTTGAGCCACAGCATGGCGAGCGAGGAGGGATCAAATTGAAGGATAGAACTCATAGATTGTAAATTCATGAATTTCCACCATCTTTCTTTATCATAGAACGATAAATCATGGTTTAAACGCTTGAAATCACATGAAATAACAAAACCATATATCAGTTCGTAATAACGTCATGGAATTATACCCAAATTCACCAATATCTCATATACCGGAAGTGGTCACTGTATGACATCCGATAAACAAAATCGGTGTCAATGGATTCGTCTCGACGTGAAGTAACATAATTGGGCATTTTCACATGATAAAAAGGCACTTGGAGCTAACTTCGTTATTATTAGAGATATCTCAACGTATTGATCCTTAGGGAAGAGGGAATTTAACGTTTTTTACGAATGGTAGCACTTCTGGAAATTGAAACTTTGATCAGGTCTACGAGCTATGAGGGTATCCAAACATTGAACCATAAAACTTGTCAGACTGATACATGAACATTACACCGGGATGAAAGATTCAGAGTCCAGTGAAGTGTGCGGTATATTGCAGCAGGCAATTTCTATTGAGTTGAACTCCATAGTAGCATTATTATTTATATCATCCACCGATCAGCAACATTTTAATACCTTTCGTATAAAACCCTCAGAAGGTATCAAATCAGTCACGAATGACTCTTTTCCTGAGCAGCAAGTTCTAATTTCGGAAAAGTTGTACAATGTACGAACGAAAACTCCAAGCAGTATTCCCAACATCACAAATGTTACAAAGTTTCATTATTTTGAAAACGGTGATGAGACCAAGAGAAGAAGAGTAAAGTCACCTAACATTGAACGTTCCGAAATTATGTTGAATGGAGTATTAAAGTACGAGTGAGGTTTTCGGCATTATAACAAATGGAGCGTTCAAGCGGAAAATGAACTAGGCAAGTCTGAGTAAGGTCATCTATCATTCAGGAAAAAGTATTCAAATACGAGTAGAATCACTAGTATAGAACGTTTCGAGACATGAAGTATTGAAGTACGAGTAAAGTTATGAACATTAAGTCATTTTAACAAATGAAGTGTTCAAGTGTGGAATGAAGTAGCCAAGTATGAGTAAGACACCGATTATTCAGGATGAGGTGTTCAAATACGAGTAGAATCACCTAACATCAAAACATCCCGATCATAAGCAATCAAGTAGGAGCAATATTCAGAGTGTTCGAAGTGTTCAAGCAGGATACTAACCGTTCTGACAGATGAAGTATTCCGAAACATGGGGAGTTCAAGTATGAGCAAGTCATTCGACAAATGGAGTATACAAGTATTAGTGTTTCGAAAAACTACAGACGTAAGAAGTTGCATTCAAAACAATTCAAGACAATATATCTCAAAATGAGTCAACATCTGCGAATCGAGTGATTTTCTATGAGATAAAGTACCGATTAAACATCTTCGCACTTGGAACACGATTAAAAAAATCGATTCCAGCCCCAGCACACCGAGTGAGGTATCAAATTGAAGGAGATACCGATAAATGGTAATTTCATCAATTTCCGCCCTCCAACTTCATCATAGAACGTTAAATCACGGTTTCAATGTATGACATAACGTGAAAAAACAAAGTCACACATGAATTCGTAATCACGCCATGGAATTAGAACCAAATCCACCAGCATTTCATGAACCCGAAGTGACCACTGATCGAATCCGATAAGGAAAATTTTGGTGTCAATGGATTCGTCTCGACGTTGAGAAATATAATTAAGCATTTTCGCATGCCGAAACGGCACTGGGAGCTAATTTAGATATTCTAAGAGATATTACGGTGGTTCTTTAAAAAGATGAAATTGAATGTTTTCTCCCGAATCAACGACCAATTTCGATGTACTAACTTCAAAGCGCTGAGTATTAGCATGAGAGTACCCTAGAAGCAATGTTACTTCGGAAATCAAAACATTAATTATGTCTACTGGCTATGGAGTAACTGAAAATGACATAATGTGAATATGCTGGACCGAGAGATAAACATCACATGGAAATGAATGTCTATTGGATTATACTATAAGAATAGGAAAAACAGCGTGTGAGAGAGTTAAGTTGCCTTGAAAAATGTGTGTGAGAGCGTTTCCACATCCAGCTGCTAACGGCAATCGAGATAAGAATTATGAAGAGAATCCCACTACGTCGGACAAAAATCTACAGAACGTTGCATGTAGAGTCTAAAATCTACTCTGTGACATGGTGACTGAGAAGTAGACAAGACGAAAAAAAATATGTTCCAACACCCAGAACTTGAACTCAATGATACCATCAGTTTTTCTGAATCTGAGGTCCTTCCAGCAAACAAAAAAACATTGGCATCACAGCGTATGGAGTAAAGATTCAATCATAACATGTTATAGCTTGTCGAGAAGGGCTTAGTACTCATAGTAAGAGAAAAATCATCAAAAGTATATACAGAGACTCGTAGGAAGTCATTTTCAAAAAGGTATCATTTGTCATTGGGTGAAACAAAAAATGGCTACCAACGTTAATCGTAATAAAAAATAAAAAGAGAATATCATTAACACAGCTTTTCATGGGGTAGTGAGAACAGAACATTCCATCGGTTGACAATTTACAAAGCGATGAAAAATATACAGAACATTGCAAAATGCAGATAATAGGCTTCACAAAAAAAAAGCATTTTTGATATATGTATATGAAGCTAATAGGCTTCACACAAAAAAGGCGTTTTTGATATATGTATATGTAATCATACAAATGAAACCGGATAATTCTCGTTGATGAGTTTACCATCAAAGAGGAAACTACAAAAGTGATCATTATCATCACAATCAATCGTTCGAGAATGTTCAGTATGATGAAAAAATGAATAGGGGCTTAGTGTTCAAATAAAAAAAACTATAAAAAAGTTAATTTTTCGAATTTAGAACTGACCTCAACATAACAAACTTGATGCGTAATTGTTCACATTTCGTGAACATCATTATCATGTTTAATTTTTTGCATCATCCATGCGTCTAAAACGTAACTTTTCACGTTTCAGAAACGTCGTTTTCACGCTTAATTCTTTGCATTTTCATACGTCTAAAACGTTACTTTTCACTTTTCAAAAATGACGATTTAACACTTTAATTCTTGCATTTTTCTATGCGTCAAAAACGTCACTTTTCACGTTTTAAGAACGTCGTTTTCACGCTTAATTTTTTTTTTTTTTATAGGTCTAAACTTCACTTTTCACGTTTCAAAACGTCGTTTTCACGCTTTATCATTTCAAATTTCTTCATGCGTCTTAAGCGTCATTTTTAACGTTTCAATAATATCCAAGGTGTTATTTTTTAATTTTTAATAACGTAACGTCGTTATCACATTTTTCTTTGATTTTTTAACGTTTATAACGCCATTTTTCACGTTTCAAAGTCGTCATTTTCACGATTCATTTTTTTGCATTGTTTCATGCTCCTGAAGCGTCGTTTTGACCACTCAAGAAATAAAATGGCGGCAATTCAACATGTTGCTCCTAATGCGGGCTGTAAAAAGTGCAAAACCTTAAGGAAAATCGGTCCAAAATATTTAAACTTCTGTTCCATGTTAGTTGTCTGAAACACCTGAAGAATATTATTCAAGTGGATGATATCTCAGTGAAGTGTGAAGCGGTAAATTCAGAGGTTATCTTGGAAGATAAACTCGGCGGTAACCTTGATTAATCGTTGGACAGTACAACAGATTTCACTTCGAATGATTTATGTAAAAAGGAAATCCATTACCTAAAAGTCATTATCAGGCAGAAAGATATGATATTCGATAACCATTATATCGCACTCAGCGAGCGGATCGTATTGTTGAAACAATCAAATAAGATAATTTTGGATAGACATCAATCGACAAAGCTGACGACATCTCTTGGCTGGAATCGGAGATCATCTGATGAATCGAAAGCAATCGCTCATCGCAAACCTGCTTCTTCCAAAGCGAAACCATTCAAAACGCCCAATACGGAAAGTCCGGCTTTCACCGCTAAGGGGGTGTACCTTCACTCGAAATTGATGTTTCGTCATTGTCGACACCAAATCAGTCTTCTGCTCATTCGAATATTCCCAACAGAGATGTTTCAGTTGCTCTGCATCAAGTTACTATGCAGACAAAGTGCGAAGAAATCATTAATCTTTGCAGCAGCAAGGACAGTTTGGGCAAAGCAGATGAGTTCACTCCCGTTTCTCAAAAGAAAAGACCTCCGAATAGACCGGCAATTGTTAGACAAATGTACCTCCTCAGTGGATCCAAAATCAAGTATGCCCCCAATATGGCTTTCCTCCATGCATATTAAATGCATCCAGAAACAACCTCCGGAGATCTCACTTCTGTACTGAGTCCGCTGTTTCCAGGAGTTGAATGTGATCGACTCAAGACGAGGTTCCCCAATCTTTATTCATCTTTTGAAATTATCATCCTTGAAAGCAACATGGAGAAAGCCATGGATTTCTCTATATGGTCAGAAGGAACTTGGGTGAATAAGATTTTTGTAGTCGAACTCATATTCAAGGAGGAGTGGCATATTCTGTGAAGAATTCGCTGAAATCAAAAACCCTATATAATCCTCAAGTATTCTGATTGCTACTCTGTATAGATCGTGTAAAGGTAACTTTTATCAATTTTTTCAGCCATATTCTAGAAAATGTGTTGAATACTAACAAGAAACTGATACTGGCTCGTGACGTCAATGTCAACTTCCTAACCACCTCAGCTAAGCTCACAGATTTGAGAAATTTATCAACTTCTTTCGACTAAATTTAACAATTTCCGATTTTACGAGAATAGGTTCCGTCAGTGCCACGTGCATCGACAATAAATATCATCACAAATTTTGACAATGACCTTTATGAGTCGAGTGTTCTGGATCCCTGATACAATTAGATACTGTTTCAGAATTTCTTTATATGAATTTGAAATAAAATTGACATTCAATCTATTAGAAAGTTATCCCATTTATCTCAAGCTTCACCTTAATGTTTTTTCTATTCATGGTCAATTTTCTCTTGTGAAAAATAATGAAATATTTTATTTAGTTCTTAAAGATATGAAAAGATATTTTAACAAATGGATGAAAATGGCAAACTGAAAAACTAAAGGTGTGATTGGGTGTCCTCTTGCTCATAGAAGAGGACGAATGCTTCTCCACTTATAAGGGATTTTGGAAATATTGGTGATACTCTGGAGTCATTATACTTGTACCATGTGCCTGCATAAGGGTGCCTACAGTAAGCCGTGTAGTGTCCGCTATATATTGTTCCACTATAAGTTGGACACAGCATATAAGTTATAAAGACACGGTGTTACGTTATCTGCTGCATAATTTCTCATATCTAAACCTTCGAGAGGAAAGTCAATGGTGGCATTTAGTTTTCCCATAAATCTCCCCATCGGCGAGAATCGTTTCAAGTGAATTACTAATATTTTGGGGAACTTATGTATAGATAATGACTTTGTGCATTTTATCATTTCCTTACAATTACAACAAGTTGGTTTTTCTTCGCCGTCCAAAATTTCTTCCCTGGTAAACGAGTCTGAAGATTGTGAAAGACTGAGCTGGCCAGTATTCTGTGGAATATGAAGTGAAAGATCCCAGAAGGGGTCAAAAGAGACAGAACAATAGCCGCATGAAATACAATTCAACGATGATTTTAGTTGACCAACAAAATTATCAACAATTTTCGAGTTATCCATTCTGAAATATCTTGACCAAGACTCCTGTGCCTTTTCATGGTCACTCAATATTTCATCGATTTCTTTCAAGGTAGGTTTGGGCTCTTCTGTCACTCTGTTTACATCTTCATGAAGACCTTCCAGTAAATATCTGAGAAATTCTTGAGCGTCCTGTTGAGCGTACCCCATGAAACGAGGTGCAAATTTTTGTATCTGGCTTTTAAAGGTAACAGTATTTACCACCTTATCAGACGAATCTTCCAACCAAAGATCTTTTATCACTAACGCAATTGTTTTATCAAAGCACCCTCCATATTTGATATGCTTGTGTTGATATCCCTCATATACTCGTTTTTTCGCAGAAACTCGAGCAACCATTTGGTGTTCGATAAACATTGTATAATGCTGTTCATGAAACAGGTATTTCCAATGTTTTTCAGACCATTCAAACCAGGAATTTTGGCATTTCCGTGTACTAGGGAGTTGATGGTGTTATAACTAACAGAGCTGTGCTCTCTGATACGATGATTTTTACTGGCACTGGATCTGTGTGGAAGGGAGATGACGCTGTTCGATGAAGAATTACATGGAGATATGGAAGGTCGTGTTGATTTTGACAAGTCATCATCAAGAACTGAACCAAGGGATTTATATGAACTCTCCATAGGAAAAATCGTCCTTTGAGGATTTAAAAATAATTCATTTAGTTGACGTGATGAAGGAATAGTTCCCAAAACAGAAGCGGCATTACCCCTCTGGATCGCAATGCTGATTCTTTGGATCAAAAATGAAGTTGCTCTTCTATCATTGGTCACTTCTATTATTCGTCTTCCTATGTCTCCAATGAATTCAAAAGCATTGGGACCGAATACTCCAAAAGTCTCAACGGCAACAGGATAAAAAATAAAAAGTTGTAAATTTTGGTATTTTTTACTTTTACTTTTCTCCCCATTTACTGCGGCTGCTCCGGGACAATTGGAGGAAGCAACTACGTGTGAAGTGGCAACCGTGTCAACGCAGGTAAAATCCCAAACAGCTGGTTTTCCGAACTTCCATGGAATAAGTGTCATGCCGTCGGGGCGGTTACCATCTGACACCTGTAGGCTCTAAGATCGAAGGGATATTGGCTGTTGTTAATGCACGTTTCAGTAAATCATTGACTGCGTGATGACGGGAATGACGACCTGCGCTGAATTTACAGCTCAAACAATGCGTTCCTTTCTCATCTACAAGAGCACCACATTTGCACGTGTGAGGGACACAAATAGAAGGACCTAGTCGTAGTCCTATGGATATTCTGACAGATTCATTATCCAAAAAAGACCCAAGTGAAGCGGCAGGTAAAGCATTAAGCCAAGCTCCTGAATGGTGGGAAGTAACTGCTTTGATTCGAGCCTTTTCTTTCGCGGACATAGCTGAAACAAGCAAATCCTCAGCAACCATTTCAATGAGTGGGCGATCCCAAGCTTTTTGGAACTTTTTCATTAGTTCAGGTAATTTAGAATTGGTTTTTGAAATCCACTTCTGCTCTCCCTCCATAAAGAGATGGTTGGGTACATTCGAGAATGAATCGGGTAAGATCATATAAACTAATTGAGAAACACTACTGAAAGAGGACAAATAAGTTGGAAGTTTAAGAGAGGAAGCCAAGCGTATTCCTAAGCCTATTTTGTCAACAGGTAATGTTGCTTGACGCCAAGTATTGTCTTGCATATGATTATTCGTTATTCCTTCCAATGTTTTTCGCAAAATAGAATCGAATTCCAGGAGTTGCTCTTCACTGTGCCATGTCGGGCTGCATCTCATAATATATGTTAACTTTGGAATTGTCAAACAGTTTTTCAAAATGAAAAATGCAATGTGTGTTGGAATATTACTCATTCTAGAAGCAATGAGTGACAGAGCCTTCTGCTTTTCTATGAGGCATAGAGGAAGTGCTTCATCAGATAGCGGAGCGCCAAGCAGAATCCAGTTGGGTTTTTCCTGGAACGTGATTCCTGGTGCAAGGGAGGTGAACTTCAACAATTCGTCTGGTTCCAAAGTGCTCAAAGAAAACATTTCGCATTTATTAAAATTCAATTCTAAACCTACAGCCTTGGAAGTGAAAATGACAGTGCGTAAGTTATCAAGCACTGAATCGATATCTCCTCCGATAGAGCCATCATCCAAATACCAACAATTAAAATCACAATCCAACGTTTTGGGTTTAAATTTTTTTCGATTGCTAGACAAAATAACGCTGGGCCCAGAGGATCTCCCTGTTGAACTCCTCTTTCAGACATGATCAGGCTATCTCCGAAAGATAGAAAAGTTTCATTTTGGTAACATTGGTTAAGAAAGGGAAAGAGATTGGGGATCATATTCTTGATTTGGTCTAATAAGATGTTGCGGTGGATTGAATTGAAAGCGTTCTTGAAGTCTAATTTCAAAATTATTTTGGATGATGGGTTTGGGTGATAATTGATAAATTGTCGAGCAGCATGAGTAACAGCTTCACAACCGCCAGGTGTACCGAAACCAAATTGAACAGGACGAAATAGTTTGCCCAGTCGATCCCGTACGTCTGAGCATCCAAATTTAGCAACCAAACGACGATAAAATAATCCAATTGCGATTGGTCGGATTCCACCAGTTTTCTTCTTCAGAGCACAAATTGTAGCTCCATACAAAATAGGACAGATGTCTGGATTAACTTTACCTGCTAGCATAAAGTTACATAAGGATGTTATTGATGATAAAAGCTTATCTTTCGAAAATCCTGAACTGTGGCTCAACAAGTCTTGAATGTGAGATGGCCTGAGAGAATCCAATCCACCAGAAGATCCGACACGGAATGATTTAATTGTTTTCATTACATCAGACTCTGTAACTTGAAGAGCTTCATCATCTGGAGCAAATATATTGCATTGGTTAGAAGCAACGAGGTGTTTTGATTGCAGTTCTAAAAGTGTTGAAGAGTCAAAATTAGCAACATTGTCACTTGAGCTTATTATTCGAATGGCCGAAGAAATATCTCCATCTGAAATTTTGCTTACTACTATCTTGGTTAAATTTTGGATATTTGAGAAATTGTTCTTGAATGGCGTATAAGAGGTGATTGAATTTGATGGGTTGTTGATATTTTTCTTCATCAAAGTGGCAAGAGATGGATTATGTTTATGAATATCATGAGGAATGTTGAAAGTTCTATAAGCAAACATAAACAAAGCTGCTATTGTGTTAGTTTTGATACACTCTGCTGCTGCTGGAGGTGTTCCCCGAGGCATACAACCCTAGAAATTTAAGAAGAACACCAACTCCTACCTTCTTTCCCTTGGTTCCCACGATGTTCTCTGAACATTACAGGATATCCCTTTTCGTGGGAACCAGAACATATAAAAAAAAAAAAAAAAAAAATCCGAACCAAGAATCTTCAAACAGCAACCTGGAGCTTCCTTGGACAATTAAATCTTTAGAACTTCACCACAAAATTGATGTAAAAACTCAGATGTAAAACCTTCGACCATGTATAAGGGGTACAATATATCTGCGCAGTTGAATACTAGGAACCTTCAGTTCTATCCCCTGAAATACGGCTGCGATGCTCGAGCTCACAGAGCTATATGTATCGGAAATGAATACGAAAAATGCAGCGCAATGATAAATAATAATGAAATTTCTAATTTATCAGTTAGGTTTCATTTTCACCACGGAAAAATATTTGAAATTTATAATAGAAAATAAACTTTCTCTTATCAAATTTTGAATTGACGTGGCGCATACTTGATGAAAAATCATATTGAAGTAAACAAAACACACTCACTTTATTAAATTATTTTCATTTAATTGAGTTAACAAAACCACGACACGTGTTTCGCTATACAATAGCTTCTTCAGGTGGAGATAATACTAACTCAACAATGACGATGCATCATTTCGAATAATTAAAGCAGGTTATAGTAGGTATACAAATCTCATTATCTCATATGTAATTAGTAGAGAGAGGGGAATTTATAGTCTCCCTGTTTATTCTTCACTAAAAAAATTATCAAGGAGAATCATGCAAATTATTCTGTACATTGAGCAAATATTGTGACTTTGATTTTATTGATTTTTAAACTTTTCAGAAAGTCGAGTTCAAGACCTTTTTTTCCATATTTAATATTCCAAACTCGTTAGTAAAACAATGTTTTTCAGTCAAGAGGTGAGCAGCAAAAGTTCAATTCATTTTACCATTGACGAAACAGTTCCTATGTTATGATATTCACTTGTTGAAAGTTGTTTCTATATGGCCTATTTGAAAACATGGACAAAAGCCACAAATTGATTCAAATACCCCAGATTTCTCAGATTTCTCAGTTTTATCTTCATTGTTCTTGAGAAAATTGCCTTCATTATTATCTGTTTTGTATGCAAAATTAATGTTATTTTGACTTGAGGAAGTAGATTTTTTTTCATACGATAGCCGAGAATGCCAATTAACAAAGGTTTTATAGTTTGAACCTAATGGATAATATTCTTACAAACAAACTTTTTAAAAAAACTTTACGAGGGATGTTTTCTATTCAAAACAAAAAACATATATTTTTTTGTTACATACTTTGGCCATCCTAGTGAAAATCTTCAACCTTCTTATGTTAAAACAACATCAATATAAAAAACCATTAGGGCAAATGTATTAAGAAAATAAAGATGAAACTGATAAATCTCAAGTATATAAATAACTTGTGGCTCTTGCGCATGTTTTGCCAAATAGGCAGAACTTCCAAGAAGCGAATATAAATAGGAACTGTTTCATTAATGGTACAACAAATCCAATGTTCGCCACTCACTTCTTGAGTGAAAAACTTTGATCTACTAACGAGTTTGAAATATTACATATGGACAAGAAAGGTGATAAATTCGACCTTCTAGAATGTTTAGAATTGAATCAATGTAAAAAGTAAAAAAAAAACAGATCAACTTAAATAATTCTTCTTTGTTAAACTAGTTTTTCTGAAAATTAACAGGTAATCGATATAATCCCCGTTCTACTCAGTCCCCGTTCTATTATTCACCTATTGAATTTTCAATAAACTTATATGCCTACAACAACCTGCTTTGATAATTCAACATGATACATCATGGTTGTTGATTCAGTTTTATATTCACTTGAAGAAGCTATTGTATAGCGAAATAAGTGTCATGATGTTCTAAACCCAGTTTAGTGAAAATTATCAAGAGGAGTGAGAGTCTTATGTTAGCTCTTTCCATATCATTTCTCACAAAAGACAGAGAACTATTCCAAAGCGAATTTGAATTTGATTTTTTGAATAAACTTCGATTCGAAAAAGTGATTTCCGAAAAGCAATAAAAAAAGTATATTTTATATCATGTATTTTTAATATTCGCTTGTTGTGAAATATTTTGGGCTGATAATTTTCAATCATACGTTACTGGCACACTCATATAATATTTTTATGTATTCGAATCCAGAATACCAACTTCAGTAACATATATAACTAATATTTTCTACTTCCAGGGCAAAGAAAATCCCCAAACAATGGCAAGGAATATTTGTATACTTCCCAAAAGAGCTTAAAGGCATTATATATAATTAAACACATTTTTACTGAACAGAAGGTACATAAAGTAAATATGCCAGATAAATGGCAAACGAAAAACCATAATGGAATCATCACAAAAAACTCACCAATATTTTCCACCCCAAGAGCGTTTGCTTTTGATTCTTTGCTTTTATCGTCACGATTACAAACATCGCCGGTGTTTTTCCACCACTTGTCGTACAGGATTTGGATCACTCCTTTCTCTTGTAGCTCAAGAATCGCTAGAGAAATTTTGTCTCTCCACTGGCTGCCCTTTGGCGTCGCAATCCCGTATCCTTTCGAATCGAGTAGTCCGCCAATTTGTGTTAAATTGCAGTCTCTGTGAACAGCATAGTCCAGCATTGTCGACTCCATCAGAAAAGCGTAATTTCCTTCGAGTACTCTCTGCAATGGAATTTCGTCAACCAAATTACTAAGGGTTTTTTACTTCTTGATTGATTGATCATGCAACTCAAAGATGACAGAATAAACAACACTACACTGTGGAACTCAAAAATATTGGAGTAGTACCCCATAAATTGATAGAGATACAAAAAATTTGGAAACTTTTTTTCTACTATGAGTACAGAGTCGAGTATATGAATATTATTTCTGTGAGTAACTGATACATCGTCCCTTGTACAGCTGTGAGTGATCCAGTGGGCCAGTTACATCTATGAGATTCAGATAATGTTAATCGAGTGTCATGTCGAAGTTATATACTTGCCATTTCCGCTGATTGTCATAAATTTTCGGATTTCAATTCAAATATTCAATTGACGTTGGAGAAAGATAATGAAAAATAAATTGGTTTTTCAGGACTCCCTTAGGACGATGATCGTATTGTAATCAGCAATTGATTCATAAGATATTACAATCAAGGTTGAATGATAAATTATCCCTTGAAACACTCTTTCAGCAAAAAAGTAAATACCATTCAACTCTTCGGGTTATGACTGTTAGTAATGATCTTCTTGGGTCAAAAAAATCCGAAGGCGCGGCGAGTCTCATGTGTCATTTAGGCCCGGTTTCACAATGGACTGTTGATTGTTGGAGTTACGTTACTAACACCTACAGGATTACTATGACCATATGTTTCACAAACACCGGTCGACAGTTGGTAAACTGGAGGTTAGATGTTATAGTTCCTGAATTTAGTACCACTTATTTCATCGTTTACGTTCTGTGATATGATCATTATTTGTATTTCTGATAGTATCATGTTTGGAAATGTTTAAGTGGAGAAATAACTTTTCAAAAAGCGAAGAACATTATTTTATTTATTCAATAAAGAAGTACACGATCGAGTACAAAAACAGTAATGCGATAACATGGA
This sequence comes from Gonioctena quinquepunctata, assembly GCA_018342105.1. Lineage (NCBI taxonomy): Eukaryota > Metazoa > Arthropoda > Insecta > Coleoptera > Chrysomelidae > Gonioctena > Gonioctena quinquepunctata. The sequence continues at coordinate 19,360 of JAFIRS010005244.1, forward strand.
AAAAGAGAATTGATTGAAAGCGAATTCAACTGTATGGCAATAAATAGACCCAGGAATATAAAAACATTGAAAGAAAAATATCAGAATTTGAACAAAAAAAAACGTAGGTCAAGTTTTCTGAAAATGAATTTAGTATATGGAAAACTAGTGAGGGCTCTTATAATCCTGTCCCACTGGATGATATCGACATGACTATCAAAGAAATGAGTGGAGACCAAATAGATGGCCTAGAGAATGTTTATGATAGCGATTTTCAGAAAGAAGATTCATCTGGTTTATCTGCTCCAACCAATGAAAGTAAGATATAGAATAAAATCACTTGGTTTGGAATGGATGTTGTTGAATATCATAGTTTCCTCATGAAGGACTGTTCGATAGTCTGAAAAAATTTTTTTCATGAAATATTATCATTGTTGCATAAAGACTCAGGCAATAATTTGTATTCTCTCTATTATATACAAGTGTTCAGTGAGGTTAATAATTTTCAGAGAGCGATGACCTGATTGAGGACCATAGCTATGCTATCGAAGAACCATAGGATAATGGAGTGGTATTTGAATTGGTTACAGACATTCCTGTAGATAATACATTGAATACCGATCCAGTTCAGGAAAATTAGGAAAATGAGGAACACAGTAATTGGTCATCATATTGAAGAGCACATTTGAAAAGACCCTTAACAATCAATTTATATGTGAAAAATGGAAATAAAGAGAATAGGCGAAAACTTATCATATCAAAGAAGGATATATTGACAAAAAAGTACTTATCTCTGATTTCGCAACTTATTCAGGGGAAATTAGACTTCTCCAGACTTTAGAAGGAAAAGTTTTTGGAGGAACATCGTTTAAAAATAATTAATTTACAAAAAGATAGTGACAAAAGGAAAATTTGAAAATACTGAATTCCAAATGGTAGGTAGGATTTCACTTAGATTTAAAATATTGCTAATGGTTCTTTTTTATGGCTATTTCAGATTTTTATTTGTTATTAGAGTTTATCTTATATGGATCTTTTTCTATGTGCTAAATATTTTTTGGTTGATAATGAAATGTTGATTTGAACAGAGTTTTATTATTCACAATTTTTGTTTTCATTTTTTCAATAATGAAGCAATTTTGAATGCACTTATGAATATAAGAAGACGTTATCAATCATGCACTGACAATAATAGTGGACACATTGACCATCTTCTATGAGTTATCATGTTATTTAAATTTAATAAATCTTTGTTATCTATTTTTGTATAAATATTTAACTTTTTCTTTCTCACTGTAAAACGTTTGATTATCCAATTAAAGAACTGTCACTAAACAAAATAAAATGATACAGTTGTCATTTTCATGCTTACTTTAGAAATTTTAACTTTTATAGGATAGTATATTTACAGTAACAACTAGTCTAAGTTATTCGACGTTCAATAACTGGAAAACGATATAAGATAGGGGTATATTTTTGGAATTAGCAGAAAAAGATAATTCCAAAAGTTTAATAATATTCAGGGTATCCCATTCTGACTATTTCTCCATCCCCTGAAATCTGCAGGATCATCTGAATGAAATCTGCACGATACTTGTCGCGTCCACATGCCATTGGGTATGTCTTTATTTGATTATTATTGAGTAATTAAAACAAATTTTTCATTATTTATATTTCCTTATCAAAGAAATCCAATTATAGTGGGTATTCTTCGGCAATTATTATTTAATTTTTGCTCCCCGTGAACATTCATTTACCTGCTATATCAATCACATAAACCTCAAGATCCTCGCCTTGTATTCTTTGTAGGGAGAACAGCGAGTGACAGTTTTTGAACAGTTGAAAATATACTCTCTGCATTCACAGTGCTATTTATCAATATTTGTATGATCATTCCAACCTCTCACTGTTCTCATATTCATATTCTCAACCGCATAAAAATTACAGTCCACTTATCTCTGGAGTGTGTGATTTTCTTATAAAAAGTGCACGTACACAAAACATTGGTCCTTCGAGTCGGATTACCATTTCAATTACTCAAACACTTATTAAATTCTATCAATTTATTGAGTGCCAACAATTGATACCCAATTTAAATGATTATCAAAATTGCAGGTAGTTGTTCATGACCCTTTTTATTTGGCTTGGGGTTAACCTTGAAAATTATATATCGTAGTTCAGCGCAAAACATATACATTGCTGAATTATTTTTACCCAATTTTTTGTACAAAAGTACCGTTTCGATATCGCAGCTTATCGGTGATTCCATTGTAGAGAGTGGCTCGACAGCGTTCCTAACTTCAAAGAAAAATTAATTATTCTAAATTATTTAGTTTGGGTTCGATTAACCTATACAGAGTCATTCAGAAAATATTGTTTGCATATTTCTATATATCTAATATTTAAATGTCTAATATCAAGAAACTCATGTCACTCAGAAAAACTGAAATCAAACGTTCAGATGAGTTACTTGAAACAGCAAGACTTGCTGATGTTGATGTGAACTATAGGGCATTTTTCAATTCAGATTTGAACAAATTGATGCGATTCGAAGTGAATTCAAGAAATTACATAATTCAATAATTGGGGGGCTTCCTGAAGATTCGAACGATGGATTTGATGATCAGGATGCGATTGGGAAAACCATATTTTTTTATGAAATCTTCACTTGCAAAATTTCTGAACATAATCAGAATCCAATTATTCAAAATCAAACTTGAATTATAATGCACAAGTACGCCCTTCAAATAATATAAGCCCACCAAGAAATGAATTACCTCAATTCACTGGAGATATTTAGAAATTCCCATCATGCTATTATTCACACCAATCATCGTCTAAGCGATATCGAGAAATTCAATTATTTTCTATCTTCCCCTAAAAGGAACAGCGTTGAGTTTGGTTCAACATTTGCCAATGACTAGTGTCAATTATAAAATTGCTCACGATACTTTTGTTATGAGAGATTAAAAAATATTAGATGAATAGCAGCAGCTCACTGGTCTGCCATTGAAAGTGTTCCAGAATTGAACTTGGAGGATTCATCAACATTGTGTCTAATATTGGATATTTTCTATGACAATTTGGAGGCATTGTAGATTTTGAAGTTACTAGTAGATCAGTGGGATTTTATTTTAATGATACTTAAAAGATAAGATGTTTCAATTGCTACTCGTTTCAAAGTTCACCATAATTCAACCGCAATACCAACTTATGAGTCATTGACAGAATTCTTACACAAACATTGCATTGCTCTGAAAAATATTCATTGGTCACGTAAAATGAAGCCAAATAAAATGGAATTCACTTAAACTCCTTCAGTCTCTCGTCCTTCAACTTCACTATTGGTTCAAGCAAATAATGTCAAATGCTCATTCTGCAACTCTGAACACCTTTTGTACAAATTCCCAGAGTTTTTGAATATATCTGCCAATGAGCGCTACCAGATGGTCAAGGGACATAATCTTCTCATTAATTGTTTGAACAATTCACATTCTTTAAAAAATGCAAAAGCTCAATTAAATGTCACAAATTCAATCAGCCACATCATACTTCATTACATTTTGAACGACCCAGTAATAGATTTTCATCCTCTGTAGGCAACTATAATGAAAATGTTTCAGTTTCCTCTGCGGGCAATTCATAGCAAAATGTCCTTGCATCGATTCCATCAGTCCAAACCGCATTTCTCTAATCCTCATCCAGTGTTCTCCTATCAACTGCCGGGTACAAGTACTAGATAAAGGACTCTGCACTTTTTATATGTAAAGTGGCGACTGGTCAAATTTTCTGAAAATTTGTTATGTTGTTGTACTCGCCCTGGTAACCAAAAGTGTCAATAGGTGCAACTCAATCCTATGACTAGTTTCCTAGATACCGGGTGGGGTGTTAAAGTTAAAAATTGCCAAGTTTTCCGGAATTTTTTTTCTTTAACTTACGAGATAGATCGAATTTTTGTTGCATACACACGTTTACTACATATTTTAGTGATACATTAGTAAATTTGTACAATTGAAAATATTTATATTTGCAGGGTGATTCACAAATGTACGGCGGTAGTTTTTTGCAAAATCTCACTTTATCTACTGTGACGTCAGGGAAGCATATTCTCCTCGATAGAGTATTTTGACGAGAAAATATTGCACAGTACACATTTCTTATTCAGGGTGTTTCATAGAGAGAACCACTAGACATTTTTTTTTAAGGATTAATTCGAAACCCTGTATTTATGGATTGATTTTTGGTAAATGTGTGACTCTAATCTCCAAAATATTCAAAGAGGTTTATTTATAGGAAGGTAATCTATTTTGAGTAAAGTACAAAAACCATGAACAACCTGTATTCTAAAATTTCCCCGGTCAAATGTAACTATTTTCTCACTAAATAATGATTTTCATAACATCTTGAGAGGTATGACATCCGATACTACGGCCAGTTTTCGAGATACAGGGCGTTAGTGAAGAATTACTGATTTTATCAGTTTTTTCTTCAAAAAAAGCTGGATTGATTTTATGTTGCGCCTATGAGTTCAATATAAGTTTTGGTTAGATGTACATGGAAAGGTTCAGCTAAAAATATTCACTGTTGGGTTATTCACGAATAAATCACAATCAAACACTCAATAATTCCACAGTCGTTTACAATGTTGAGTCTAAAAGATTTCACTATGATTACTTTTCATACAGGGTGAGCCATACAGCCAACCATACCAAAAATAATTAGGCTTTGAAATTACTAAAACGAGAACTTTTTTAGTGACTTTTGAGTAACTTTATAACATTACATCAGGTATGCATAACCGTTGGAATTTTAAATATACAAGGGATTTGATTATAATTACCCACCAAATATATACATATTTGTCTGATATAAGTGATCGACAAGTTTTTATATGCTAATAAGAAGATAATAATCCATTTTCATATGAAGGTATTATTCAAATACTTGGTACCAATTTCGTATAGGCAGGTACTTCACAATATACGTCTAGAGCGAGTTATATAGTTATAAAACTTATTATTATATCTTGCTTATGACTAAATGAATGCACTTATTTTAGCAGAAAACTATGTTGATTTGGGATCATCCACGCAGGCAAGAATTATAGCAAAGGTACAAAGGTATATTGCAAAAACTATCAGATAAATTAACTGAACCGTTGAACTCATTTTCCGTTTCGCGTTTCGGAGCGTTTTTTATAGTGGTTTCCCCAATAGGCATATTCCACGTAATTGAGACAATTTTTTTCTTTGTTAGAAGTGCGTGTTAAATTGAAGAGAAAGTTCTATAGAATAGGGAACATAGTAGCGAGCACAGAAATTAAACTGACCATTAGAGGATACGTTCATACAATGCTTATAGCAGATATGGAAATGTGCAGACTGATGAGTGCAGTCACCAGATAGATGAGGGGGTTAGAAACAATAATGAACAAGTGACGTGAAGAGGCAGAGCAGATCTGATACAGCTTAGGTAGAGTTGATATTTAAAAGATGTGCAAATAAAATGGGTGACGAGTGATTCTACATGAAGAGATGTTTTGAAAAAGAAGTAGTCAGTTAGGATTGGAAACTGATATTTTAAATCGTCTCAGGACCAATGTGCACCTCTTCTGGCAGATTCCTCTCCCCTGAATCGTCAATACAATTTAAAAGTTTGGTTGGAGGAAATTTTATATTTTGTTGATGTCTAACATATCGTGAAAACCATACAACACTAGCAACATGAGCGCATGTACCCAATGTCCTAGATCCTGATTAACAGATACAGTAGTATCCTGTTATTGGATACTCGCAATTCTCATTTGCGTTGTTGTTATATATAATCCAAAGCGTATGTTTGGCAGCATTCACAAACCTAGAGTAAATTCTAAATCTCAACCAATAAGGTTCCAGATTCAATTCGTCGATTTGAATCAAATTGCCGTTTTGTCTTTGAACAGTATCTTGTTAGTAAGATGCCGCTAAATAAATATGGTAGGAACCCGTTAATTTTGTTGAATACAAGTTTAATCGAGGGAATTGAAGTACATGTTCGTTGTTCCACTGACCATTTCGCCGTAACAGATTTTCATTTTGAACACGAATTTGAACCCAATTATTTTCTTGCGATTTGTTCAGCATTTCATTAGCTATTTCAGGTGTTCCACTTAGTTATATCAAGGGATGATACTTGTTTTTTGAAGCACCAGCAATAGGATAAAATTTCTTTGAATGAGCTGCATGCGACGTGGATATTTTTTCGAAAAAAAATTAAAAATCGTCTTGAAGTGACCATTCCTAGATTCTACTACCCATCTAGTAGTCGTGATTATTCTGTTTTGGTTAGCCTCAAGAGCACTGAATTGTTTTTGGTGCGGTGTAAGGAAACTTGGCATATAATATTCAATACCAAGATTTTCAAATGTGTCTATAGAATCTCTATAGCCTCTATCGACTATCACGATGTCGCCGTGTTGAAACCAGTTCCTTATTCCATTTAAATCATGTTCTACAGCATGGTTCAAAATCGCTGCATCGTTATTTGATGCATCCGAAGAATATGGTCTTCTATGGTACTTCTGATATGTAACCATCGGGAGCCACTATTATTTCTGGTTAAACGAGATGCTATTTTTTGTAGAAACAGTAAGATTGACGTAATATTCTAAAATTACTACTTATATTTATTTTATTGTAAGTACAATCTATGTACACTATTGCTTTTGGCAGATTGGGAGTAGGATTGTACAACTGATTGATATGTGGAGATACATGTCTAGCTATAAAATTTTCTCTTGTAATGACATTATAACCAATATTATTCGGTACAAACCGCCTGAGAAATGATAACCGAACATTTGAAATTGTTACGCTCACAGCTTAGCTCTGGTAGGATAGTTAAGAAGAATCTTTAAAAATTTATCATGTCTCAATTTTATTAAAAATGAAGCAAATGCTTTTTATTAATTTTTCGTGCATTGCCATAGTGCCATCATCACAAAATGTATATAACTCCTCAAAGTTATTTTTTGATATAGACGTTGAAGTTTTGAATTCGTCTTCGGTAAAACAATTATTATTTTTGTAATTAGCATTCGCTTGAATCTTTAAGCGAGATATAAATCGTTGAAGGTTTGCTACAAAGTATGGTTTGTTAACAGAATGTGAACCTCGTATTAAATCTGGTAACACAAAACCATAATTGTCAAGATGATGATCACATATTCTCAAAAGTCAGGTTCATAAATGTCAGAAACAACAAACACATTAACTCTACATTCTAGAGACATTCTATGTAGGTTTTCTTGGGCATTACATATTATGCAAGGATGCCTTCGAGCTGGAGAAAGCACATTAAAACGTAGACAGTTCGGATTGATTAGTATTTGAATAAGTTCATCTCTCACAGCATAAGAACAATTTAGGCAAATTCTTGTATTTTCACCTACATCTATTGGAGGAAATCCTTTAGCGTTCCTTCTGAAAAAAGCAACTTGCAAAACATCAATATTCTCTTCTTGGTTCGAGCGAATCAACTGTCTAGGAGGAAACGGTCTTTCACATACATAATAACTTATCCTATTTGCGAACGCCATTTTGTAACAACAACAAATAAAAAAATCTGACCAAAATATTAATGAATTCAACGAAAATACACAAGACTAATGTATTGTCGAAAATACACAAGACAAATGTCGCACAATGTGACACTTTGTAAGATGTCTTATGACATAAGCCCACTTTGATATGAACCAAAAATTAGATTCAACTCAATGCTGTGGAAACAATGAGTTAGACATCGATTTCAAGGAATGTATCTAATATATATATATATATATATATATATATATATATATATACAGTGCTAGTCAAAAGTCCCCTCCCCCCCTCGTATCTTTTGAACGGGTATACTTATAATAATGAAATTTGGAGGGTGGAAATAAACGGATGTAGGCTTCTCAACTGGTCATAACAGGTGACGCAATAGTCATAAATGACGTCACAAGGCCACTGTGACCAATAATTTTAAATGGGACCCTATGGCAAGTGACAGCTCGTTTGAAAGGTATTGAAAATACCTATTCAGTCATACCAATTTTGTTTGGGTTTCGGCTGATTTTGATTGATAAATTGAAGAAATACGAAAATTATAGTTTCGCATTTAATTAATAAAGATTTTAAAGTACGCCTCTGGTTAATTGTCAAAAAGGTTGACGTTTTTGAATTCTCTACTTGTCAAAAGTGTTTATACCTTGAAAATTTACCTAAGCTATTGTTTAACGAGACGTTTAAGTGTTTACATAGGCAAAATGGTACGTACTGTAGCCGACAAAGTAGCAGCTAACTTAATAATTGGTGAATGTAGAAACAATTTCCATGCAGCGGAACGACTGTTTAATGAGAGGTACCCCGATCGCCCTACATCGAGGGTTTATTTGAGGGAGCTTCTTCGGAAGTTTGAAGCATCAGGTAGTGTTCAAGATGCCAAACGATCTGGTCGACCAACAATTAGTGATGACAAAAAAATTTACATAATTGGAGAAATGGTAGTAAACCCCAGTCAAAGGACAGTACATAGGGTGTTGGCTAAAAACAAATTTCATCCATACAAATTAAAAATGGTGCACCAACTTTCAGATGATGACCCCGACCGAAGACTAGAATTCTGTGAAAGTATGTCCAATAAAATGAACCAACAACCAGGCTACATACAGACAATTTGTTTTAGTGACGAAAGTACTTTCTTTCTCAATGGAAATGTTAACACTCAAAATGTGAGGTATTGAAGTGACACAAATCCTCACATCTTTCGTGAAAAACATACTCAATTTCCAGAAAAAGTAAATGTTTGGGCAGGTATTTTGGGAAACCACATAGTTGGGCCTCTTTTTCTCAATGCTAACTTAACCGGTGAATTGTATCTGGAGATGTTACAAAATGATATTGAGGCGTTAATTCTTGAAATTCTAGAAGATAATCCAGATGAATTCGACAACTTGGAAATAACGTTTCAACAAGATGGTGCTCCTGCACACTATTACGGTGCAGTAAGACGTTACCTAGATGAAGAATATCGTGGTAGATGGATTGGACGACGAGGTTCGATCGAATGGCCAGCTCGGTCACCGGACCTTACACCATTAGATTTTTTTCTATGGGGGTACTTGAAATCTAAGGTTTACGCTACAGCACCTGACAGTATTGCCATTCTGAAACAACGAATTGTTGAAGAATGTAGGGCAATTTCCGCTGACACACTGGGACGAGTACGACAAGAGTTTAGCAATAGGATGCATTACTGCCAGGAAGTAGATGGAGCACATTTTGAACACTTATTATAAGAACTGGTTCTTAAATCTTTATTAATTAAATGCGAAACTATAATTTTCGTATTTCTTCAATTTATCAATCAAAATCATCCGAAACCCAAACAAAATTGGTATGACTTAATAGGTATTTTCAATACCTTTCAAACGAGCTGTCACTTGCCATAGGGTCCCATTTAAAATTATTGGTCACAGTGGCCTTGTGACGTCATTTATGACTATTGCGTCACCTGTTATGACCAGTTGAGAAGCCTACATCCGTTTATTTCCACCCTCCAAATTTCATTATTATAAGTATACCCGTTCAAAAGATACGAGGGGGGGAGGGGACTTTTGACTAGCACATATATATGTATATATATATATATATATATATATATATATATATATATATATATATATATATATATCACTATATTATATGCATAACCATGAGCTGTGGTGATTTATTTATGATCTTTTTGAAAAAAAATATTGAAATCTTTCTTGGGTTCAATTGTAAGCGGAATACCTTATTTATATGTAATTGGTTGAGATTTATGATTTACCCTGAGTTCGTATGCTATCAAATAAACGTTGTAAGATGTACTTGGAAAACCAATATAAAAAAATACGCACCAAAAAATCTATCTTTGTGGTGGTGTGGAAATGAGTTAAACGGTTGAATTAATTCTTCTGATAGTTGTTGCGATATACGTTTGTACCTTTGGTTCAATTCTTGCATGCGTAGATCATCTTGAATCAAGATTTTTTCTCCTAAAAAAGGTATATTTATTCAGTAATGACCGAGGTAATGACTATCATAAGATTTTTACTTTTCAATATACCCAGTATATAACTCGCTCTACACGTATTTTGTGAAGTACCTACCTATACAAAATAGGTACTCAGTATTTGAATTATACCTACACAAGAAAATGGATAATTATCATATTTCTGGCGGTGATTGCGCAGTGGGTAAACGCTCATCTGACATCGAAAGATCCCCGGTTTGATACTCATTCCAAGCGAGATTTTCCATATAAAATTGAGAGTTTAAATTATATTATTAAATCCTGATGTCGGACTGAGGATGTCTCTCGATGATTCACTGGTGCGTACAAATTAACAGTGCTGCTTTGGAGCGTATGGAGCTAGTAACAGACACTAACACACAATGGCTGATGACCATAGTAGTCGATGCCACAATAAAAAAAATTGTATAAAAACTTTTAAAACAATTATATGTGAAAAATATATATGATATATTTTGTAGGTAATTATTGAACCATCAAATCACCCTGTATATTTAAAATTTCTTCCGGTTATGCATACCTGTATTAATGTTACTCAAAAGTCACTGAAAAAGTTTTCGTTTTAGTAATTTTAAAGCCTAATTATTTTTGATATAATTTGCTGTATGGCTCACTCTATATGATAAGTAATCATAGCGATATCTTTTATACTCAAAATTGTAAACGACTAGGTCTTAACTTCATGGAATAATTTCTCTATGACGGAACTGTAGAATTATTGAATGTTTGCAAAAACCTATTGTGATTTATTCGTGAATAACCCTGTAACAGTAAATATCCTCAGCTAAACCTTTCCATGTTCATCTAACCAAAACGTATATTAAACTCATAAGCGCAACATAAAATTAATCCAGCTTTTTTTGAAGAAAAAACTGAAAAAATCAGTGATTCTTCACTTTGATGCCCTGTATCTCGAAAACTGGTCATAGTATCGGATGTAGAACTCATATCTCTCGAAATGTTATGAAAATCATTATATAGTGAGAAAATAGTTACATTTGACCAGGGATATTTCAGAATACAGGTTGGGTTTTTGTACTTTTCTCAAAATAGAATACCTTCCTATAAATAAACCACTTCGAATATTTTGGAGATCAGAGACACACATATGTTTGTGGTATTACCTTTCCTGAAAAGAAAAAACAATACAGGGTTTTGAATTAATCCTAAAAAAATATTTTCTAGTGGTTCTCTCCAAAACCCCAAAAATTAGTACTGTGCAATATTTTCTCGTCAAAATACTATATCGAGGAGAACCTTTCAAAAATATACTTCCCTGACGAAACAGTAGAGAAAGTGAAATTTTGCAAAAAACTACCGTCATACATTTGTGAATCACCTTGCAAATATAAATATTTTCAATTGTACGTATGTATTATTAAAACATGTAGTAAACGTGTGTTGCAACAGAAATTCAATGTATCTCGTAAGTTGAAGAAATAAAAAAACCGGAAAACTGGGCAATTTTCAAATTTAATACGCCGAATCTAGGAAACTAGTCATATGATTGAGTTGCGCCTATTGACACTTTTGGTAATGAGCTCGAGTACAACAACATACCAAAGTTTCAGAAAATTTGACCGGTCGCAACTTTGCATATAAAAAGTGCAGGGTCCGATGAATTTGGAACTTATCAAAAACTCAGATGTCTCAAATTCTGGTAACATGAGCTCCTTCATTATCCAAAAATGTGCAAGGCGTTCACACCAGTGCACTACTGACTTGACTATCATTCTCAATGGGTTAGGTTCTATGCAAACATTAGCCAAACATGGAGGTGTAACTCTCTCCATTCGTCTAACAGACAAGGCCCTACTCTCCTCGCTGATGCTATCATCCCAAATCTGTGGATAGTTACCAACCACTTTTTTTTAACCCGATAGATGGTCTCATATTTCAAATCTTCATTTGGCAGATCCTGACTTCCACATCCCTGGCACTATCGACCTTTTAGTGGGAGCTGATGTTTTTTCACGAGTAATGCTTTATGTTCGCATTTTAGGAGAACATGGCGAACTATATGCTCTGATTACTGTTTTCGGGTACATATTAACTGGTATAATCAACAACCCTTCCACGCCCACTATCACTTCACTGTTTTGAGTTGCTGAGGAATCCTCCTATGAAGAATACAATGGAACATTTTTTCGAGTTCGAGCAGGTTCTAGTGACTGGTATTATGTTTCCTGAAGAGGAGATATGTGAAACATTATTTTCTGATACTGTCACTAGAACCCCTAGTGTACAAACCTCCCTTTCAAAGATTCATATCCCTCTTTTCCTGATAGTCGTTCTCTAGCTCTTCGGGAATTTCTTTCTCTCGGAAGACAGCTTTTGAAACAACCCTCTTTGAATTCCCAATACTCAAACTCCATGCGGGAGTACTTGGATCTTGGGCACATGGAAAAGGTTTCTGAATTTTCACCCTTATCTTACTACATTTCTCACCACTGTGTTCTCAAACCCAGTAGTACCCTAACCAAACTCAGCGTTGATTTCAATGGTTCGCAAAATTACCCAATCAATTCTCATAGAATGATCATTCATACATAGGCCCTAAGCTTCAGAGGGACATTGTCATAATTTACTAAATTTTTTACTCCACTTCATTGTCTTCACCACCGACGTCAGAATGATGTTTCGTCAAATACTGGTGTCCTCTGATTATTGTGACTACCAACGAATCCTTCAATGCATAAGAACTTAGCGAAACAACATGGGCGAAAAAATGGATGTTTCTCTAAGTTCATATGAACTTAGCGAAACAACTTTTGATATAAACCATGGATATCCAATTATCAGGGCTAATAATTTGCCGCTCATTTGCAGCTAACTAGTTGTGGAAAAATCAAATTTGTCGCCAGTGTTGTTCAATAGAAAAATCAAAATTTCGCTAAGTTCATATGAACTTAGCGAAACAACTTTTGATAAAATTCGCGGGCAGCAAACTATCAGGGCTAATAATTTGCTGCTGATTTGCCCATCCTTAGTTGTAGAAAAAATAAATTTGTCGCTATTGTTGTTCAACAAAAAAATTGATGTGTCGCCAAGTTCATATGATCTCAGCGAAACAACTTTTGATAGAATGCGCAGGAACCAAATTATCAGGGCTTATAATTTGTCGCCAATATGCCGCTAATTAGTTGTGAAATACTTGATTCTGTTGCTATCATTGTTTGATGTTATCTCCTGTGATATTTGAATGAGGACTCAATAACTAATAAAATATATATTAAGTTCTCGAATGACAATTCTGATATTATTTGACCAATCTATCAAAGTGCGAATGTTTTTAATGTTTTACTAATACAGGGAGCTCTAACATCTCCCCCTTTTGAAATGTTTCACATCCATATTTTTGGTGAACAAGTTTCCCTTCTTGGTCTTTGAATTGGAAGGTCCTCAGTGAGACTGACTGATTCCTCAGATTTCCCATCAGTCTGATCCTGATTTCTACTTCTCTCTTCTTGGAAACAACCAATTTCTTGGAGAGGCTGTGGTGGTTCATCCAAATTTAACTCAACGAATTCCCTCAAAGGAGTAACATCGAACGTATTCAATAGAATATTGATGGGTATTAGTTCCCTTTCATTTGGAATATCATCTTCCTTGGTACCGATTACTCTAGGTTTGAGTTGGTTTGCATGGGATCGGATTGATTTATGATTTGCCTCAAGCAACACGTTGTACATAACATTCCCACGGCATTCAATGATTTCACCTGGGACCCACTTTTCTTTGTTGAGTGAATAGGTTTTTGCAAAAAACTGGTTGAATGACCTCGAAATTTCGTTTCTTTGCTACATGTTCCTTATTGAATTGGTGTTCCATTTTTAATTTGCCAGAATTGTTCTCTTTGGAATATAATTGATTTTGTTTTTCTTCCAAATATCAATTCTGCAGGTGATTTTTCTTCTGGAGCATTCTTGTTTGGAGTTGAACGATATGTCTGAAAAAAAGTAGTTATGATCTCATACGTAGTTTCTTCTCCGCAAATTTTTTTTTAGAGCGCGGTTAAAAGTATCTACAAAGCGTTCTGCCAAACCATTTGATTGGGGATGGTTAACTGGTGTACGGATATGATCAATTCCTTTGACTTGGCAGAAATATTTAAAGAGTGAACTGGTAAATTGTGTACCATTATTTGAAACTATGGTTCTCGGAAGTCCAAAAATTGAAAACAATCACTTTAGTTTCTTGATGGTAGTCATAGCAGTGGTTGTCTCCATCTTGAACACTTCTGACCATATGGCATAAGCATCCACTATAATGAGAAAACTGGATCCATTCACAGGACCGGCAAAATCCCAGGCCTATAAACATAACTCCTCGCTAACGCCTTCATTTTATCTCTCCCAGGATGTCCTTTATGTAGTTGTTTTAGAATCATCTTCCCAAAAATGGTGGGAATGACCACTCGACATCCAAAGAGTATACCATTTTCTGATATAGATAGAGATTCTCTTCTATTATGAAATTGTGGAATATCTGGTTCGTCTATTTCTTGAGGCCAACTGTAGGAAATGTAGTCTGATACTTTTTTAAGAACGGCATCCTTAGGAGTCTCTCTCGCTATCATTTCAGCTCTTATTGGAAAATAATTCGTAGCTTCCTCGATAATTTGTTCGACTGTATTCTCCCTATACAGAGCTGCAATGACAAACTCTCCATCGGGCTCCGATTCGCGATCCATGAGTCTTGATAAAACATCTGCATGTCCAAATGCCAATGATGATGTGTATTCGATATTGAAATCATATGAGAGCAAAGTCAGGGCCCATCTTTGTATACGATTTGAAATTTCGATCAAAAAATTCACAGAAGTGGTTTGTGATCTGTCTGAAGTGTAAATTTTCTTCCAAAAATCATTTTGTGGAATTTGGTCACGGCAAATATAAGTGCAAGCCCCTCTCTTTCCATTTGACTGTATTTTTGTTCCGCTGATGTTAAAGAACGAGATAAGTGACAAATTGCTTTGATACTTCCATTGGGAAATTTGTGGAGAATACACGCTCCAAGGCCATAGCCTGACGCATCAGCTGCTACAATAATGGATACTTCTGGTTTATAATGAGTGAGTCATAAATCAGAAAACAACACAGCCTTCAGATTCTCAAATGCTTTTTGGCATTCATCTGACCAATTCCATTTGGTGTCTTTTTTTCAAAAGATCATTCAGCGGACCACCAATCTGCTTCACGTTGTTCACAAATTTGCCATAATAATTAATGGCACCCAAAAATGATCGTTGTGAGATCATTGGGTGGTGGCATTTGTGAGATCGCTGTGATTCTTGATGGATCAGGTCTGATTCCATTTTTGTCTAGAATATGACCCAAATATTGTATTTGTGACATGAAAAACTTGCATTTTTCAATTTTCAGGCGGAAACCATAATCCTGAATGCGTTTCAGAACTTTGAAGAGATTTTGATCATGTTCCATCTCGGTTCTACCAGAAACGATGATATCATCTAGATAAGGAGCGACCATATCCAAACCCGCTAACATAGTATCCATCAACTGCTGAAAAGCCCCTGGGGCCATCTTGACTCCAAAAGAAAGACGATTGAATAAGTAGAGCCCTCTGTGCCTTGTAGATGAGCATCGGATAAGTTAAGGTTGCTAAATCCATTTGAAGTTCTCGAAAAAATATCCTCTGGAACTGGCAATGGATAATAATGTGATTCTATAACATCATAAAGGCCCGTTGAGTAATCGGCGCAAATACTAATTTTTCCATTCGGTTCGCGAACTACTACAATTGGTGCTGCCCAATCAGAAAAATCAATAAGTGTAATTGCTCCCTCTCTCTCTAATCGGTCCAATTCCTCCCCAACTAATTGTCCAACATTGTATGCTACTGGTCGTTTCGGTCAGTAAATAGGTTTGGCACCGGGTTTTGTATGTATTTTCACTTTTGATTTGGTGCAGTTGCAGTTGCAGTTGAAAACCTTTGGAAAAGTGCTTTTTGAGTATTCTACTTATTTTTGATTGTGTCCGGCAAGATGAATCAATTTTCTTGCAGATTGAATTAATTGGAATGTCCCATGATCCAAATTCCTCGATTCAGTCGATTCCCAATATATTCAACTAACTAATTGATGTCACGAAACATGTCTTCTCTACCGGTTGTGAATGATCACCTGACAGTTCATTCTCCCAAGTAAATTCACCTCTTGTTTCGAAGCGTTGAACGCAACATCCTGGGTTTTAATTATTTCTGGTTGGCCAATGGAAAAAAAAATTCCAAAACTTATATAGGTCGATTGTATTTCATTTGAAACGTCCAATTGACTTAGAATGCCATCATATATTTTTTATTTCGAAAAGATATTGCTGTTGAAAGAGTACCCGTGACGTCACGTTCTTCGAAAACTGCCTCCTCCATAATCCACGTTCAGAAACACGCATTACTGTTCTTGTCAAAAATATAGCTCACTGCTTGATATACACCATTAATATATAATTAAACTCTGTTTATTGATAGATTCATAAAAAAAAAACTCATTCCAACAACGGGTTTCTTTATTTAAAACATTCAAAGTTTCTGAACGGGCCTTCCTTTTGATGAAGACCGATCATTGGCAACACCGCAAATGTTACAGACAGTTCCCATTTCCCATGAAAATAATATTGAGATTTGAGGTTAACCATCAATGTTTATTTTCATCAACTTATTAATTTCTCAATATCATGAACGATTTGGTGTGTTTATAATGAAACAAGGCTTCGTAAAATTTGCCAAGAGTGGATTATGAGATGATTTACTCTTTTTATTTAACAAACATGACTTTTTTGAGTGCTGAAATGAAACATGTGAAAACGGTTAGCAATTTGTGTTAGGTACATAGCAAAAATAAATATCGAGATCATTTTCAACTGACTTATTCGCATCAAAAAAGTAAATCAACACATGTTATCTTTTTACAGATCTACCAGTGACTCCAGTGGTGATAATGCTGTTAGCTACATACAGTTGAAACGCCAAGAAAACGTCTGCAATGTGAAAGCAAAGCTCACACCGGAACATAAAATCCACAATTTTTTTAATAATTGTTTGGTGCAGAAGCAATGTCCTAGAATGTCCGTGTTTAGACTGTTCGGCCTCTGAAGGTATGTGTATATTGAAAACTGGTATTTGAGCTTTTCTTTTTGAAATTCACCCCCCAAAGGGGTCAAATGAGGGGTACATTTTTTTATGGGGTTTCGGTTAGTTTTTGAGTTACGGTCATGAACATTGGTATTTTGGCTCTCTATTACAAATGAAGAATTCGTGTGTAACCTAACTTGAAAATTACTTTTGCTGTAAAATCAATTATGGCACCCAAACGAAATAATGGGAAATGGGAAGCCACAGGCATTATATATAAATATATATATTAATATTTGATTTTGTTTTCATGTTTTAGCATATGCACAGAATATATCAAAGAACTGTGTAATCCCTGAGATCGCAAGCTCCTTTGATTGGCCCAGTGGAGCATTTGCCAATGAAGGTGAGGATTAATTTATTTAGTTATTTCAAGTTTGTCAAAATTACTCCTAATATATTGGTTAAATGATACTTTATATCAAAATTGAAAATGGGATACTTCACAACCTCTGGTTATTACATAAGAAATATATAGTGAAAATGCTTTTTTTTCTAATTTATATTTGAAACCACTTTGATTTTTCATTAAAAAAGTTATTGTTTATCCTTTGAAAAAAATATCAAGCTTTTTTTTCATTAGTAGAAAAAATGAAGTCTGCTCCACAGTAAAAAGCATTTTTTTCTAGGGAAGAAATTAGCAAGTCATTTCGGCAAAGTATTTTGCCATCTTCAGAGCTCTCTAAAATATACATAAAAAAGATACAAGAGTGACCATTGTAAAAGTTGATAGAAGAATTACCACAAAATAAACATAACATCACTGATTTACACAAACATTGAAGTAAAAATGTCAACTGATCAATATAATATAGGTTATCGACTGAATTAATGAGTTGACATTTTAAATTCAATGTTTGTGTAAGTCGGTGATGTTATGTTTATTTTGTGCTAAGTCTTCTAACATTTTTACGATGTTCACCCTTATCTTTCTATGTATATTTTAGAAGCTCTGAAATGGCAAAATACTTCCGAAATGCATTGCTATTTTCTTTCCTAGAAATAAATGCTTCTTACTGTGGAGCAGACTTGATTTTTTCCACTAATTAATTAAACTCCACCTGACATGGACTACTTTCATAATCTTTTTTTGTTTCATGTTCATCTAGCATCTGTACAGTTTACACAGAATGGATCAAGCAATGGATGGATTCTTCAAAATGAAGTGGGGATTTAAGCTTCTGTTGAACTTACCTTCATCCATTGGGGTATTCGCCGAATTATTTTTTTTGTGATTGTTTAGATATAATCAATCATAAATGCATTATACTGTGAATATATATGTAGGCTTTGTCTGTTTGTATTAGGCGAGTAGTTTGCGTCAACACATGTTCACCTCCTACGAGAGATGAAGATGGGTTGCGGAAACTTAGGTGGCTACCTCCAAGTGGTATCGCTGGATAACGGGGTTGACAAGGAAAATCCAGTGGGAATGACCAGAAATGGTCAAAACCTGCGGATCTCTAAGTCAATCTCAAACCAAATGCCACCACAACATGGCTTAATCCAAGGCGTCAAGCGACCCGTGCCGAAGGATGGATGATACCTGAGCCAGTCAGGTATAAAAAAAACGGAGCCTCTGGGATACATGGCGACCTCCCAGAGTAATCTGCCTTACACCTGCGCAGGGGGCACCGCAGGTGTGGACGACCCTTTCCCTACAAAACAACCCTGGGAACTTCCAGTTGAAGAAGACCAACACCGATAGCGGGTATGGAAGTCGAGGAGATTCCAGTTGAATCACACTCGGCACCAGAAACCGTAAACCCAACCGAGGAGGGATCAGCAGATGGTCGAACACCTACTGAGAAACTCCCGGAAACAGAGTGGATTCCAAAGCCATTTGGTAAAATGGAAACCAAAAATATTCTTCAGCTCATCAAAACCCAGGACATGGGGATAGATACTGAAGAATGGCTTGTCATCAAGAGACAAGAGGAGGCCTCGGGTCTAACTCTTGTCTTTCAATCTTCGACTGTGACGCCCTAAGTAGTGGGCGACACAGAATCTTTGGAGGGATCGGCCCGGAAACGGGCATGAATCCGAAGAACCTTATCAACAGGCTTCTAAACTTAATTGAAGGCACAAACCTGTTTGAATGAGGAACCACTGACGACAGAGTGATACAATAGACCCCAGCTGGTCGCAGTGTCAAGGGAAGCTAAGTGCCAACCCTGTCTCTGGCTCGTCAGCCTTAAACCAACCAACCAACCAACCTGTTTGTATTATAATATAAATAAATTCAATTTTTTTTTTCAATTAATAATTTAGAATAAATAGACTTGAAATATGTTAAATTTAAATTTTTTGCAAAATTTTTCACTTATTTCACACCAATTCTTCATTGAGGGATACTAATTCAAAGGTAAAGACGTTAACTCATCTATTTTTTACAAATACATGCTTACATTTCCTATGGTAAATTTTTTTCCTATGGTTACAAAGCTATAGAAAAAAAAAAAATCTGAAGATATTGGCATTCATGAAGAGAATGTGACAACAAACCTTAGAACACTTTGACATAATACTGCACATTCTAGTTATTTAAAGTATTTTTGAATTTCAATCAATCAAAATAGAAGAAATGAATCCTATCGACAAAGTTGTTAAAGAATTCGTCCACCGTATGCTCCTGAAATAAAATTTAATTGTATTGTGCCATTTGGAGTAGCAAATATTAAAAATTTTACAGTATTGCATTTTTTCTATTCTGACCAAGTCATGGACAGACAAACAGGATCAGAGGGTTTTTCAATTTCCAGACAATTAATAATTGAATTAACTTTCTTATAGCGAGCTCTGAAAGGGATCGGCAAATTTCTTTCAATTTCAGATATGTCAGGCCAATATATAAGCTCTTGTAAACAATTTGCCATCATAGGCACAGCTTTTGTGAACACTTGATTAACTCCAATCAAAGTCATCAGCCAATCGAGAGTATACATCTCCAACCCGTATCTTTTTTAAACTTATCAGAACATCCATATATTTAATTTCTTCAATTTTGGTAATGTATTTCACAATGTGGTAAACATTTTCAGGGAGCCCCAAATAAAATTACTCTTCTTTTCTATAAGTGCAATAGATAAGCGCTGGCGCTGCTGTCCTTCGATATTTTCACAATCAGGATCAGATGAAGACTGACTAGGAATATACTCAGAATTTTTTTTGGTGGTGTTATTTTGGTGAATCGGATAATGTACTAGCTTGGCTACTGCTAGGAGAAGAACTATTAAAAACTCTTGAGTAAATATTTCCCATGGATGTAATGTCACTCAACACAGTTTTACTAGCTGAAGGAGTGATGTTTTCATTTGGTTTGGGTTTCTTCATCGTTGGTAGGTCATGTACTTATGATGAAACATTGTCAGACCAATGTCGTTTCAGGTTGATATGTGGACAGATATCTTTCTTGAACATAAATTTGGATCCCGTTGTTCTAGCATATTCCCAATTCATAGTATCTTCTTTCAGCTGGAACCAAAGAACAATATGTTTATAGGACTGGATATAAAATACAGTACTGATCGATGATTTTGCAAACTTGCATTGAGTGAAATTAAAGATCGTTCCTTGATGTACTCACCTGGAAATGTTATGCACAAAAGCATATATTTCCGCTTTTTACAAAAGTTTGATTCACTTTCACTGGTGTTCAGACAACCGGGCACATTGCACTTTTTAGACATTTTCATAGTTATTAAAATTAGAAAATAATTTCCAAAATTTTTCAATACCAAACATTCATGGAGAGCTTGTTCATTTGCTTTGCAGCAGTTCTCTGCATATCTCGTGTCTCGTATCAGATATATGCAAGAAAGAGAGCTGAAGAGAGACAAACGATTGATAATATTTTATTCCGTGGAGCAAACGAACGAACCTATCAAAGTATCAAATAACAAATGTCATTACGTCACAATTCCATGATTCGCAACTCATACAACGATGCCAAATCAACTTTTAGTGAACGTGACGTCACGAACCCACTTTTTTCCGGATTATAGAAAAATTACCCATCAGAAAAAAAAAAAAAAATCCCAAGTGATATTAGCACATATACTTTCTAATTACAGTGTTTTCTCATGGTGCATAAAAAGGTCCATTGTTTTCCATACGTTTTCATCAATGATTGTGATATCTGACGCGGTGTCGAACTGAAGTGATGTTTGTACACCATTCATGACCAAAGTGACGAACTTTCGGGAAGAATTTATTTGGTTGATGAATATATTTTTCGTATTTTTATTTTGACCTTTATTCGTCTTGAACCACTCACTGTTTTTGGTTTGATGAGTTTCTGTCGTTTTATCTGTAAAACAGGAACAATAGCCTTCTTTGTGTCCAATTTTGGAACAGACTCCACATTTGTGTTTAGAGAAACTACAATCCTTTTCGAAGTGCATCCTCCCGCATCGCCAACAATGTGATCTGGGTTTGTCGAAACTGCTTTGATGTTTCTTTTCCTTGTTGAAAACTGCGTGTGAACTGTGGCATTAGTTCTGTGTTTAATGAGAGCTGTATCTTCCTTCAAACTCGACATTCTATGACATTCATCCACTAAATATTCTAAAGAAATATCGTCTTTTTAATCTTTGTCAATTTTTGATAAAAGACCAATTATAAACATGAGACATTTGAATTGATTCTCGTTCAGATTCTTCAGTTGGGAAGCTTCACAATGTTTGTTCACAATACCAGCATATGTTAAAGAATCGTCGGATTCGATTTTATTCAGCTGTAGACACTTGTATCGGGTACTGAATATAGATGATTGTTTTCCAAAAATTTTGTTGAGAATCTTTATAGTTTCTTCAAACTGAATTTCTCTGGGGTGTTTCGGCAAAATGAACTCAGTGTACCTTTCATGTGCAATAGTGTTGAGATTTCGCAGTGAAAGTCGAACTGCTCATCATTCAACTTTTTTCCATCGAGGACAAACAGATCTTCTTATCTCTTATACCAAGATTCGAATGTGATATTGTTTTCCGGATCTGGTACAAATTCACCTATGTTTCTAGCCAGTGATTCGATGATGAACTCAGTATTTTCAAATTTTGTTCCTGGTAACTTGTCAGTGCTTACTTTCAGTGTAAGCATTTCCAGAATTTTGTTCTGCTGTTCCAACAACTTCACGAACTCCATAATCCTTCGTCGCCAACAGTTATCTCCTGTGATTTATTGAATGAGGACTCAATAACTAATAAAATATATATTCAGTTCTTTTATTCGAATTCACCAAAACGGAAAAAGTCAGAAGAGCATTTCTGCTGATAAATAAAGTGCAATAACGAAAGTAATATCATTGTTTGCAAGAATCCCACAGTGATTGCACAATAATACACGGAGTAACGATAACTTCTAGGACCATTACGTTTACGTAGGCCCAGGTACATATTGATTGAGAAAACTTTCATTTGAGCTTTGTACTTTCTATAGACGAGTCAAGGTTTCAATGTTTGGGCTTCACGACGCATGGAAGAGTAGAAAACCCACGATAATCAATCAGAGTTATGGAGTGTATAAGAGGCACTGTAGTGATTTGGGATCAACTGACCTCATTTTGTTACGGAATGTCTCAAATGTCAATAGCTCTGTGTATGCTTATGTTAAAATACTCCAATATGTTCTTGTTCTGAGGGCAGCAGCCACTTGTGCTCTTGATGCATAATAATGCACCACCACATGTCCAAATATTTTTGGGTTACACGGTTTTTGGAGTATTGCCGTGGCCTGTTGAATCATCGAATTTGAATCAAAGTGAACATATAAAAATTATATAGAATAAATCTATTTTCAGCGTCCGCCGTCACCGTTTCGAAATGCCAAACTAAAACAGTCTGTGCATTCACTCAAAGTTATGCTTTTTATTTTGCGATATGAAACATCATTCGTATATGGTGATATAGTAAGTAAACAGTCACGCAATTTAGAGAGAAACCGCAACGCAAGCTACTCTTTTCAGTACTATTTTAATATCATTTCTAATTGAGACAATGCAATTCGAATATTGACAACTTTAAACGAAATTGTGGATTATTGCGATATTGACGGCAGATTATTAGCATTTTTTTTCATTTTCTGCGAATTTCATCAACAGTTGTCTGCTTACTTCATGTGAACTTTGTAAAAGAGCAGATATTGAAAAAAAATATCAATATTTTGAAAGTTATTGCAAAATACATCAACGACAAACCTACTTCTTTCGTTTTCCGTGAATTCTGCCAAAAATTGTTCCAATATCCTTACGGTAGTGTGGGAGTCCCTGATAGTTTGCTATCCGCAAATTTGATCAAAAGTTGTTTCGCTAAGTTCATATGAACAAGTAATTAGTGGCAAATTAGTGGCAAATTATTAGCCCTGATAGTTTGCTTTCCATGGATTCTATCAAAGTTGATTCGCTAAGTTCATATGAACTTCGCGAAACATCAATAGCGCCAAATTCGATTTTTCCAGAACTAATTTTTGGCAAATTTTTATGCCTGATAGTTTGCTTTCCGTGGATTCTTTCAAAGTTGTTTCGCTTAGTTCATATGAACATCAACTTCTTTCTCAACAACAATAGCGACAAATTTTATTTCTCTACAACTAATTAGTGGCAAATTATGGGATTTTTCGCCACTCGATTTGCCGGTGTTGTTTCGCTAAGTTCATATGCATAATCCTTTGGCGATTTAACCCAGATTCTTCCATTCAAGACTAACGCCTCAACACTATCACTTATGGCCCTTTCCTCTCAAATCGAACTCTTTTGCAATTAGCTGATGATGAGGGTACTCCTTACACTTACGCAGCCCGTTTTCTCATGGAGGGCACCTATATCGATGACAACTCCACAGGCGCTTCTTCTCACGATAATGCTCTATGTCTCCAATCTCAACTCATCTCCCTTATGGAGAAAG
This sequence comes from Gonioctena quinquepunctata, assembly GCA_018342105.1. Lineage (NCBI taxonomy): Eukaryota > Metazoa > Arthropoda > Insecta > Coleoptera > Chrysomelidae > Gonioctena > Gonioctena quinquepunctata. Next base: position 43,491 of record JAFIRS010005244.1, read on the forward strand.
GGTATTCCAAATTGCGAGAATAGTCCAGCAATTACCTTGCTTCACTGACTCATCTTCCGGAGTCACATCTGTCCATCGATCCGAGAGACAACGAATGCACAAGCCCTTCAAAAATTCTTGGTTTGCAATGGACTCCTTCGCAAGAAAGTTTTGAATTTTATATCAAATCTTCACATTCAACTTACACCAAGCGAATTCTCCTTCCTAATCTTGTCCGCATTTTTTATCCACTGGGGCTTTTGTCACCCGTTACATTTTTGATAAAACATCAAATTCAAAGAATTTGGGAATGATAATTGGATTGGGACCAAACCCCACCCCAAGAGAAGATACCTCTCTCCAATATCTTCTGTTGGATTGATTCAACGTCACTCTTCATGGATTCATTCAGTCTGATGCTTATCGGTGGAAAACATTCGTTAGCAACAGAGTTTTCCTCATTCAGAACAAAGTTCCTGCTAGTTCATGGCTTCATGTTTCTTTCGCGAAAAATCCTGCTGATATTGGTTCTAGGTGTCTGCTCCCCTCCAAGTTGATGAACAATTCATCATGGTAGAACTTTCTGTGCTGAGTCATAAAAAGGAACCACCAAATATCTCTGGAAATTATCTCCATTCCTTGACGATCAGGATCTCGCAAGAGTGGGAGGACGACTTCAACTAGCACAACTCAATTACGACAAAAAATGTCCAGTCCTTCTGCCATGCCGCTTTCGTATCACTACCTTAATAATTGAGTATTACCATATTCAATATCTTCATGCTGGTATTCAGACTGTACACCACCTTATTTCTCAACAATTCTGGATTTCATCTGGCAAACGATCACTTCGTTCTGTAGTGTCAAAGTGCATACGTTGTTGCATCACCTCAGCCGCCGATTGGTAATTTACCTTTGGTGCATATCACCCAAGAGCATCACACGTTGGTGTTGATTATGCCGGCCCTTTTCATATCATTATGAGCAAAACTCGTGGCGCCAAAACCCTGAAAGCCCACCTCAGTTTATTTGTATTCCTTGTCACCCAGGCTTTGCATTTAGAAGTTGCCGCAGATGCATTCTTGGCAGCCTTACGGCGCTTTATTTCTCGTAGAGGTCGCTGTCAACATACATATAGTGACTGTGGTACCAATTTTGTTAGTGCTCATGAATAAATCAGCTCCTTCATGCAGGGTGTAGTGTCAAACGGAGGTATCTTTTGGCATTTCAATCCCCCCTCGAATCCTAACTTTGGTGGACTCTGAGAGAGTGGGGTGGAATCAGTAAAATATCATTTTTCACGAGTTGTTGGAGAGCAAGTGCTCACATACGAAGAGTTGCGAACAATATTTATCCAAATCGGGGCAGTTTTGAATTCGCGCCCACTTCCCCCACCAAGCAGTGACCCTAAAGATTTATCCGTACTGACGCCAGGCCACTTTCTAACAATAGAACGATCAATCACCCCATCTGGAACTGATTTGATCGGCATACCCTTGAATCATCTCACGAGGTGAGGATTGGTTCAACTCAAATTTCAAAGTTGTTGGTGCCGTTGGACAAAAGAATATCTTCACAGTCTCCACCAGCTGAGTAAATGGACTGCTCATTCAGTTCCTATTTCAAAGGATATTCTAGTTCTCATCAAAACAGAAAATGCACTCCCATTGCACTGGTCAATGGGACGTGTGGTAGATGTTTTTCCAGGAGCTGACAGAAGAATCCGAGTAGCTACCATCAAAACACAGAACGGGGTGTTGAAGAGACCTGTATAAAAACTCTGCGACCTAACGAAAAAAAATACTTCGTATTTTCGGTAGGTGGTATGTCGCGTCCACACGCTTTTGTGTATGTCTTTATTTGTTTTTTATTGAGTTAAAAAATACAATACAATCATAGTAGGTATGGCAATTATTGTTTTATTTGATCCGCGTGTACATTCATTTATTCACCTGCTATATCAATCATTAAAACCTGAAGATCCTCGCCTTGTATTTCTCGTCGGGAAAACAGCGAGTGATAGTTTTTGATCAGTTCACAGTGCTATTTGCTCGTTTTTGTGTCAAATCTACTACAACGTGATCAGAACATTACCAAAAGTGAAGGTGATATTGCGTTACGAATGTGACACCTGCAGCAACATACACCACTTGAGATCTCTAGGATAAGGCCACTAGGAAGACCATTGTCATAGTCTTCGTAGGACCTACAGGTGAGATCTTGAGATCTCGGTTATCAATATTTTTATGATAATTTCAACCTCTTACTGTTCTCATACTTATATTCTCAACCGCATAAAAATAACAATCCACTTTAGTCTTGAGTTTGTGATTTTTCTATAAAAATTGCACGCACCCAAAATGCTACTGTATTTTTGATAGCATTTTATCAAAATTCAGTGATAACCATACAACTTTGACATTTAACTTTTTTTTCTATAGGCAATAATAATGATGATAAGAGGTGGGTAATTTATAGAAGAAGAACCCGGTACATAGGACAAACAGGTAGATAGTTCAAACAAAGAATTACAGAACAGAATAGGGATTGTAAAAATATACACAACCCACTAAAAACAATAAGAAATCCCACAAGCCTGGCAGAACATTGTAAATCATCCCTTCGCACCTTCGACTCCAGTTCAGTCAGAATTATTGGACAACAGACAATATTCAAAAAAGACTCATGAATGAAATGATTGATAACAAAGCATGGAGAAAAACGTAGAAAAAATCGAACACAAATTATGAATCATTAGCAGATGACTTTTCTAGTTCTCCTTATCTCTCTCATTAGTCTTTATTACAATCCATAAAACCGATTCATCGCCAGTTCAGTTCGTTCATTTCAATGAGTATGTATCGACGTCTTCCATGAATCTGTGCATGTATTTATATTTTATGTTACCACTTCTGAACTCGGAAAAACAAACTATAAGAAAAAATTCATATTCAACGGTTGCTATCCTATTCAGTTATTGATATTGTTAAACAGCAAAGTAAATCATTTCAAGACAACCATGGTGTGTTGAAATCATGTAGTCCAAAAGACTGAGTTTTGAAGAGCTTTTCCTCGTAATGTTCAAATTATTGTATCTGCTGTACACCGTGCACCGAAAACACTGTATAATTAAACCAAGAAATTCAATTGCCAATAACAGTTTTTCTCCGCGGCCATGATACTTCGATCCCCAATTGGATAATAATAATTTTGTGTTCAATGTCCAAAGTTTCCGACGAGGCAGTTAGGTTCTGCTGCTCTACCATTTGAGCTATTTTGACCTATGTCAGATAAACGGGCTGTTTCCAATGGTATCCAATGTTCCATGCCAGCATGTGGATATCTCATGGAAAGTATCGTGTACCTAGAGAACTGACATTATTTCCATAAGTCAGCTAGAAATCAACAGTATCCCATCTGTTCGGGCCATGGGCAGTTTTAGAGAAATGATAAATATTCAGAAAACGTTAATATCCAAATTTGTTTAATTTTTTTTTTCTACTCTACTCTACTCTACCTTTACCATTCCTCCATAACCAGACGTCTGATTCAATGGGATGCCCAGATAATTTTTTGCGACGCTATATCAATGAGACACCTTTTTTTATTTTTTCTCTCGGAACACTCAGTGCTTCTAGACCCTACTCATCCTTGAACAGTTTATTCCAATTCCTCTAAATACCTTATTCTTCCACATTCAATATGCTGACAACAATACTTTTTCTTGGCGCTCCGCCAATGAGACCTTTATACATTTTTGTACTCAGTGGTACCGCACCCCATACCATTTTCCTGAGCTTTTCACTGTAGCTTCCACCGTGTGTAACGTCACCCCTCAAAGGTTTTCTGAGCGCTTTTTTGTGTTTAATACTCCGTTGAATCAGTATTTCAACGATGTCTTCTGTCTGTTTTTCACAGAACATAATGTATATTTTTTCCTCCGAACTCCAACCTGTTCCACTGACGTACAGTATACCTCGAATTCAAACATGATGCTTCCGTCTATTCTCGAACTTTGGTACTCACAGTGCTTCCATCTCCAACGCCCTATCTCAACGAGTCAAGTTGGAGGTATTACAGCTCGGTGTAGCTCCCGCTCTCTCCCTATCACATTGTTTTTCCCTATATGATCTCTCTAAAAACAAAACAGTACTTCCTTGTGAGAATTTCCAATTTATGTTTTGGGCCCGACAGAAGGAATCCACACAAATGAATCAAAAATACAAGGCTATTAAGAATCAAAAGGTGCGAGAGTGAAGTGTACACGTAAATTCACAAAACTCCGAAAATGTCTTACAAGTGTTGTAAAACCAAATCAATAAGTTACTATGTATGCAGAACATGTTCAGGTATTTATCATAAAAGTTGCCTGACAAAAATTAAAGGAAAAGTTCGCTCTTTGAAAGATAATATAATTAACTGCTGCAAAGACGATTCTGCTTCAAATATAGATCCGGAAGATATTAGCGTTTTAGAAAAAACTATCAGTGACTTGAAAAATACCTAAAAAAATTTAAAGACGAGCATGCAATATTTATTCAAGAGGCACTGAAAACAGAACAAGATATGAATCTTCTAGTAGACCAACAAACTAATCAAATGTCAATTAAGAGAAAAAATCAGTGAACTGCAGAAAAACATTGACAAAACCTATATAGAAATAAAAAACCGCTATACACAAACAAATTAAGAAACTAAACTCAGGGATACATATACGACAAGTGATTCATCAAGAGAATATTCCAATGGCGTAGACAAGAAGGTATATAAACATGTTTTCACACAACCTGCGCGTGACATCAGTTATAACATACACTCTGTGAAGAATAATCACCCAGAGGACTCTACAATGGAAAGAAGAAAGAGAAAAATTGTTCTCATCTCAGGTCATAATGGAAGAAATATGGCAGAATACCTAAAACAGCAGGCAAAAGACCACTTCTGGATGGAGAAGTGGTCTTTTGCCATTCTTAAACCTAACTGCAGCTTCAATGAGTTGATTACAACTACTCTTGAAACCATAAAACTTCTTAATAAAAATGACATAGTCATTTTATGGTCCAATGAATATGACAGAAAAATTAATGAATTATTCACAGATTTGAGAGGAACTCCCCAACTCATTTTAATTACACAAGCATTCAGATATGAGATCGTTGATATTCCTTTCAACGAAGTGATATATAACAACAACTCAGCAAAGAAATGTTTTCACGAAGCTAACAAATCTATTAGTATACTGGAATGCAATGGGATAATCCAGAAAAGGAATTACAACAGAGATGGCCGTCAACTCAAGAAATCGGCAAAATGGTTCATAAGCAAGGCCATTTTAAGTCATATTGAAACATATCTTGATGCAGCGCAAATAACTCCTGTCACAAACGACCAACACAATACACACAATGGAACACATAACAAATCGTCAACACCCAAATGTATCCAAAACATGCAAAGTAGTATACCAATTGAAGAAAACCAGCCGTCATCTTGTGAAGATGGAAAAAGTTATCTTTATCCTAGACTGTCTCAACTTACACCCCAACGGGACCATTCTACGAGTTCCACCGCTAACCATGGGTACGTCATACCAATTGCCCAAGAAATTCAGGAAGTCGAAAAAAATATGAATTTGAACAACCAAAATGGAAATAGTGATTTTTTATACACGCGAATACCTCAGAGCGAACTGAAGCACACATAATTTTACCAATTGAGAAGAAAACACAAATCGCCAAAATCAAAACTACCCTATCTCCATTATTACTTAATATCCAATCAGTAAGAAACAAAACTGTTGAACTTTTGATTTTTCTTGAAACACAGAATATGCCAGATTTCGTTCTTCTTACTGAACACTGGCTGGCATGTTATATTCCAAATTATGTCATAGTAACCAAATATTGCAGAAGTAACTCGGCACATGGTGGAACTATGATTTTAACGAATGAAAAAATACTCAATGACCTTATACTACTGAACATTGATAAGTATGACTTTCTTTTAGCAGAAAATGAATTTGAATTCTCTTTGGTACATGAAAAAAAGAACAATATCTATATAATTTGCGTTTACCGATCGCCTAATTCCAATGTTGAAAACTTTTTGAGTAAACTTGAAATTTTTCTATCAAACCTACCAATCAACTCAAAGATTGTACTCACAGGTGATCTTAATATTAATTATGATGATGAAGAGTGTTTGGTAAAACAGGATCTGAACTTGACCATGCATGTTAATGAACATACAAGAATAACCATGTATTCAGCCACTATCATTGACTATATCTGCTCAAATACAGAATATTAGCTGTGAGACTGTTCCCGCAAGCCTTTCAGACCATAAAGCTATTATTTTCGAAATGTCGCTCCAAACAATAAATGAAAGAAGTGAATTTAGATACGGAAGATATATATAGCAAGACGAATAACGAATCATTTAGAAACCTATGCAATATAACACCATGGGCTAACTTGTTGAACTTTGATGATTCAATCAACATGTTCCAAAACTACCTGAGAGATATATTCGAGAAGTGTTTCCCAATAAAAAAGATCAAAATCAAAAATAAAAAGCCCTGGATAACTCAAGGTATAAAAATATCGGCAACAAACTTGAGATCACTACATACTATTACAAAATGTATAACTGATGGATTTTTCATATCATATTTCAATACATACAGGATTATTTACAGTAAGCTAGTAAAGCTTTCCAAACTAAGATATTTTGAAGATAAACTATATAAGGCTGAAAATGAAACAAAAGAAAACTGGGCTATAATAAATAAATTACGTGGTAAAAGAAATATATTGCCTCCTAATGCAGATATAGATCCTAACGTGTTAAATAACATCAGTATTACAGCCGACAATCCATTCAAGCGAGTTTATGAAAAATATAAATATTCCAGATAACTTTCACCTATTTGATACTGACATATACGAACTGAAGCAAACTATAAATGGAATAAAGAACAAAACATCATCTGGTTATGATAAAATATCAGTTAAAATTTTTGAAAATCTCTCAGAATACGCTTTAAATATTTTTGTGGAGGCCATCAATAAATCATTTTGTTCTGGCAGATTTCCTTCATGATTGAAACTAGCAATAGTCATTCCGCTTCATAAAGGGGGCGAAATGAATGATCCATCAAACTTCCGGCCTAAATCATTGCTTCCAACAATCCCAAAAATAATTGAAAAGCTTGTTGAAAAGATAACATTAAACTCCTTAAGTCATCATAACATACTATGCGAATCTCAATATGGATTCCAAAGCTATAAAAATACAGGCGATGCAATCTTCTCTTTTCTGGAAAATGTGTATATGGGTTTGAATAATAACGAAGCTATTGGGGCAGTGTTTTGCGATTTCTCTGAAAGCGTTCGACTGCGTGAACCATGAAACACTGTTATTTAAACTTTAGTGCTATGGCTTTAGAGGATTGTCATATAGCTGGATTTCCAGTTATTTAACAGGCAGGAAACAAGTAGTAAAACTCCAAGGAAATAAATCACACATGAAGAATAACACAACAGGTGTACCACAAGGCTCAGTTCTGGGTCCTCTTTTTTTTCTGCTAACCGTTGACATCAAAGAAAAGTTCATACTTTTTGCAGATGATACCACCATCTTTCGGCGTGGAACAAATGAAGATTATCTCAGAGAAAACATAACTCTTGATCTCTATAAATTTAAACAGTGGTGTGATTCAAACTCCTTATGTTTCAACACAAATAAAACAAACATAGTCTGCTTCAAGTTCAGTTTCAAAGACCTACTTATAGAAAATCACGCTATAGTCAACAAAACTCACACAAAGTTTTTAGGGGTGTTTATAGATAAAAAATTAAAATTTGATAAGCATGTAGTGAACTTATGCAAAAAAATAGCATCTGGCTGCTATGCAGTTCGACTTGTTTCAAATGAATTCAATTAATCCTCAGCCAGAGTGTATTTTCCATTGATCGAGTCGCATTTGAGATATGGAATTGCCTTTTGGGGCTTACTAAATTCAGTATTTATTTTGTAAAAAAGGGCTGTCAGATACATTTGTAAGGCAAAATCACAAGATTACTGCAAACCACTTTTCATCAGTCAGAAAATTCTAACTGTTTGTTCCTTTTAGAAACCGTGTGTCTAATACACAAAAAGTATTATAATTCAGCAGTGAATAATGACAGACGATACCATACAAGAGGGAGTCGGAATCTACCCTTGCCTATCCCAAAACTAGCAATTACAAAATTTCCTTCGATATATGAGAGCAAGAAAATATATAACCACCTCCCAATGTACTACAGGGCAATAACGAATTTAAAAAAGTTCAGGAAATCAGTTAAAGAGGTATTTCTGCAAAAAGCCTACTATGACTTGAAGGGATATTACATTGATGAATTTTAATGCTTATTATTTCGGTTGCTTACTAATCTGTATTGCTTTATTGATTTATTTACCTGTAATGTTTGATATATCTTTCTGTAATGTTTTATTTATATTGGTTTATGTACATATGTTCTAACTCTATAATCATTGTTCATTATATTTCATATATTTCTATATTCTTAATATTTCTGACTTCATGAAATCACACTTACTTTGTCAATAAGGATTACTTTTTGGACAATAAAGCATGGTTGATTGATTGATTCATATCCGAGACCGACCAAGACTCAAAGATGAACGCTAAGTGAGAAGCTTTCTGAGTATGCATGTTATCTTATTACAAACGGTTTGTGGAAAGATTTGCAGATATCGGGTTGCACTACATAAGTTCACATTCCTTCTCTGAATCTTGTTTTGGACATTGAACCCAGTAGAACCTCTGCCTAATTTCGTTCAAGGTATCATTGATTCCCAGATGTCTTCCTGATTTTCACTCATGAATTTCATTCTTTTCATGGGATGAAGAACTGCAATATTCCTAGTACCGAAATAAAAATCGAAGTGTCAGATGAACCCTTGGACTATCTCGATTATGCCATCAAGGAAATCCGTTTGTATCGACAGTTTTAAGATGCGAATGATTTCACCAAACCAGAGGTGAGAGATCTATAGAAACTTTGTGTACCCAAACTTCAGAGACTCCAAGTACTGTGCGGAAATCGTGACCAGGTTACGGCATAACACATAAAAATAGCTGAAACGATAGCGCGTATCGCCCAGATGTATTACTAGCCGGGCATGTTTAGGAATATTGACAAGTATGTACGGAGTTGTAGTGTGTGCCAGCAGTATTAGATCTCACAGCAAGTACCCTAAAATGTAGCAGTTCCCGATACCGAGCCGTGGGCCACCGTTCCAATGATTTGATGCGGCCGTAACCACGCTGGAGTGCTAGAAATGATCATTTATACGTTTTTCATTATCGTTTTACCAAATGTATCCAAGTCCGACCGTTGTGCAAGGTTTTGCCCAAGCTGTCTCACGAGCCTTCTAAGTTCAGTCCGTTTAGGAATTGAGCATCGCCGTTTATATCGTAAGCAAATCCTGTGGAATGGGTTAATAAGGCCATTGAAACTCTCATTTCAGAGTATTGTAAGGTTGATAATCGAAAATGGGATCTATTTCTACAAGATTCGCAGTTTGCCCTGAACACCGCAAGGCATGATTCTACAGTATTCAACCCATCCTTCCTAGTTTTTGGAAGATATTCAGAATCGCCGAAAGCTCTTCACCCAATTAATCCACTCGCAGCCAAAAGTGGTCCCGAAAGTGAGACTCAAACCACCCCATGGATCAAACACATGGAAAAAATCCTGGAGATACATGAGTTGGTGAAAATAAACTCAGTCGGTGCCTTCACTACACAAAGCCATCATTATAATTTGCAGAAAAAGAAATACAACTTGTTGTCTTCTGGAATTCGGAAATATGCAGCCAAATTAGCCCGAAATATTTCAGAGTTGTAACCCAAGTAGTGTATGAATCAAAAAGTGATACGGAAAAGTGCTCGTACTGCATCCATAAGAAAGATCTGAAACTGTTTGAACCTCGAGAAATTCGTAAAAAGGTATCCGTCATGTACAGAAAATGGACTGCACCGCAGAACAAAAAACCACAGATAGGCAATTATTGCCCCTCCTGAGAGGAACTTTTTCCGATCCCAGAATATCCCCCTACTCCCCAGATACAGGATTGCACCCCATCCTTCACTATATCTCCATCTCCCTACCTCCCTGATATCTTTCTCTCCCGACCTCCACTACTTCAGTCTCACACTCATCCCTCCCGTGTATGAGTGCCCACAATCCCTCGAGTTATAGGGTTACCCGTCTTCCTCCCCAAGTGTGTGGATGTAATCATGTGGTCCCCGGAGAATTTTCAGCTGATTGCCGTTACGGTAATTGACCTCACCGTGAACCCCAAAGTACCTTCCAGGCTGGATACCGCATCCTAGATATCGAGGTGATACCACCCCCGCCACCGTGAGGAAGAGGAGTAGCGACAGAGACGTTGGGTGCCGTAACAGTACATGAATTATAGGATGGATGGCCGCCAACCGTCTGATTGTTCCCCGGTGTTCCGTAAAATACTGACGTGCCTGCGTCCATGTATTAGTTCCCCGGGATAGAAGATTTCGATTAAGGCTGAATGTGTCAGTCACCATTCCAGCCGGTGTGGAAAGGGGGATTCACTACCGTGAAATGGTGGTCCGTTTTGTTATGTGTCCCGTCTTGGTGCTGTGAGTAGACCAAGATGTGTTTTTTTCATGGTGCCAAATGATCAAACTGTTCAAAATTTGGTTTCTACAATTATTTTGACATGAGCACATTTCCGTTGGATGCCGCAGATAACGCCACTCGAGTTGGGTGCCGTCGCAATTGGCCAGGGATGAGACCAACAGCTGGTCTCTTTCCTTCCAGAACTACTTCGCTGGAGTTTTGGAGTGAGGACAGGTCCTCAAACCGTGAACACCTTGGTGAAACCAAGACCAGCTACGGTGCGGGAAACTGGTTCTCGAACCCAGAAACCACCGACTTCTAGGATGACCATAGCACTCAGCAGCTCCAGGGTCCGTTCGAGCGCAATGTGATGGTTCGACGCTGAAGGATACTGAGGTCTAGAACACCAATTCACCGTTCAGTTCCATGCAACAGGAACGATGCCCAAAATGTTGCTGCCAACCGCTGCAAGTTGTCTGCATAAGCTCCAATACCAGACAGTGCTCATTGAGTGATACACTTCCCGCAAACTTTACCACTAGGTTTGTCGACCAGGACTGCACTCAAAGATAATTGTCCACTCTATCTGCCCGTAGATAGGGATATGTGCTGGCGTTGCGGCTATCCAGGCCACTCGCGTAATTTTTGCCTTTACCCATGGAAGTAATTCTGATCACGCTGTGGACTATTTGCAGGCCATTTGGCAGATTGTTCTTGAAACCAGCGTCCAGGCACACGGAACACGAAGGTCCCACACCTTCATGCCTCCAGGAAGATGCCTCTAATAATCACTAATCGATCTAGGTTGACCTCAGATACCCAAACCTGTTTGTTGATGCTTCTGTAGTGCCATCCCACCTTGAGCAGTAGACAGTTGACTCTGGTAAAAGTGAGGAACTACACACATTCGAAACCCTTATTGGTGATTACAAAATGTTACCACGTTTCATTTTCTCCTGCAAGTAGGAGGGCGATGTATCGAAGCATTATTCATAGTTCTTTTATAAGACCGGATAACGAATAAAACACCGTCAGGGTGTTCTTTGTGTAAAATACCGCTTAGGCTATATCAACATGAATTTGGTATGCCGCTGAGTATTTGTGTTTAACTTCAACGTGAATATCACGGTCTCGATAACCATGAGATATTTGGAAATATTCCCCAGTTGAAAAAATTGTTGTAAATACTCACGCTACTGGGAAAAGCGATATCAACCAAAAGTAAGTGTTGATTCCTCCTTACACAATTCAAAAATTATGGAAGACTTTTTAGCCTGTTTTCATCGGAGTGACCGAAAAAGTTGCAAATACAAAACATGAAGTACTTTTCTCAATCAGGAGGCAAATAATCGAGCAAATTTTTTGTCCAGTTCTAATTTCAATCAGACAAAAACGAAACCTATCCTGTTAAAGTTCTTACCAGAAGTTTTTAATGAATCCCGAAGATATGAAAGGAGAGATTGAATTAGAATCGAGGCTTATTCCTGTGAGTCGTTGACGAAGCAACCGTAAGGGCTTATCAATTCCAAAAATTGTTTAAAAGTCATGAAAATTTCCGTACTATTCTTGATACCGCTTTGATTTTCACCTATATCACATTTGCGGTTAATCTTCGTCACTTAATTATTTGTAGAGTCGACACAGTTAATCAGAACAAATGTTCATTATTCCACTACCGGGTATTTTATATGTAGCAGGTTTTTCCGTTGATATTTATTCTCTTGAGGTAATTTGTCATCATTCAATAGTCACTGTGAATTCACACCATCTCAACAGGGTGCTGCCATACCTCTTGGCAGCCGTACATCTGATAACCTAGTACTAATTGACAATAAGCACCGTGAGTTTGTCATATGCCCATCATACATTTTCAGCTCTTGCAGATGTTTAGAGTTTAGAATAGTTCATAGTACGTTGTATTCTATTGATCGTAATATTTATACTGACATATTGCATTCGTCTCTCTGTTCCCGTGCGATAAGACCCGTTAACAAGCATTTCGACAATTCCACAGATGCTCGAGTTCCGCGTTAAGACCGAACGGGAGCAAGTGTCGAAATAGGAATTCAGTTTATAAATTGTCCTCAAAATACTTGTAGAGCAACATTTTCGTCTGAAAGTAAACCATGCTTAATATACGGATATTAATACTCAGCCGTGACTTCACAGTATTATCCGGTCCATGAAGGTAGTTTTGCAAATATAATTATAATCCTAAGTTAGGAGAAAGGAAGTACCTAGAGTACGGTGATTACGTCGAGACGTCCGTGAATTGATCTTCCTGGATGACGTCATTGTATGAGTAGTGATGTGAAAGGTGCTGCAATATGAATGAAACGATATACATTCAGAAAGCATTTATTTATTTTTACATGATTACATAGTTTTCTTTTCCTTAATATTATTGATGATTATTTTGAAGTTCAGTACTTTACGGGCAACGTCGTCAACGAATTGTTTTTGACTCGCTATACGGGCATCAACATAGTTTTTATTCGTTGAATCCTTCTGCTCCGTCGCTGAAGGTTTCGTAATTTTTTTGTTCACAACCGCCAATCCAGATTTTAGATTATGTATGGAAGCATCCCCTCGTTGTCCTCTATTGGTCATAGGGTTGATTTTAGTTCTGATTTTTTGCAAGTTTTTTTAATTTCAGTGACGTAACCATGTCAAGGAAATTTGTGTTGATGGTACTTATATTCTCCTTGGAAGTTTTTGTGACGACTTTCGGTTTATTTATAGCCTTCTCACATGCATTGATGCTCATTTTTCATGTATCGAGAGAAGACTTGAGTTGTTGTTCAATTTTATTCGTGAATTCATCAACGATCCCATCCATGAATCCTATGTTGGCCGCATCTTTTCTGCTCGTAGGTCTTTTGAAATTGCCCAACTTCGAATCGTTAAAATCAATGTCGCCATCACTTTTCGGAACATATTCACGCTTTCCATTGGAACTACGTCCAAACTAGTCGACAGTTATTGTAAAAATGCGTTATACGGATGAGGAAAGCAAGTTATTGATTGAATGATGCCTGCTTCTCGGAGTTTATTGATTATGGCCAATATTTCGTTGTCGTGAGAAGAATTTCCAGCATCTTTTGGAGCTATCAGCAACTCTAATCGTTCGCATAATTCGTTCGAGTTATTCCAGTATCCATTTCGAAGAACTTCCATCATAAACACGTCCATATAATTTATCGATTTTCTCGTATTCGCTTCTGTGTTCGGAGATGTATTTTTGTCCCATGACATGATATTGATTGATATACTCTGGAATAGATTCTTCCCCGATGTTTTGACATCGGAATCGCTTTCATCACTATCATCGTGTGTTTCAGCAACGTCAACCATAGGTAGGAATTGTGTTCGTTCTGGGAGTTCTTCTCCTTCTTTGAATGTTGCCTCCTTCTTGATACGATTGAGGTTAGAAGGAGGTCGATGGATCTTTGATGACTTGACGATTTCTTCGAGAGGTTTGGATAGAGTTTTGAAAAGTTCATTCATCGATGCATCTTCCTCGGATCTAACCAATTTGTAAGCTAAATGTTTTTTCTAGTCTCCTTTGATAATACAGAGATTTTATTTTTCTGAATGACGCCAACTACTTTGCTAAACGGTTTCATATTTACTGATGGCATACTAATCTTTACACACGCATATATATTTATCGAAACCGTGTCGATATCTGCCAGCATTTAAATCGAAATCTTCACAATCAAGTTGCAATGGTTTCGAATCAGTTGTATGCGTATTTTCGAGTAAATTTGACATTGAATAATATTCTCGAATTTTCTGTTGACCATCACAAGGCACATCATCGAATGAATGAATGGATGAATATCGAATCGGGTTAAGCTCCGTGCGGACTCATAATTTCTTCGTTTCCTTTGAACGGTTGTTATGTTATTTTGCTCTGTATATATCTTGGATATGATATTTTTATATTTCCATGACTTATTACCATTATTTTTTTCGTTGAGTATTTTGTGTGCATTGGTCGACATCAGTATAGATTTATTGTTGAAAATGTTCTGATCGGTGGAAGTTGCGGGTTTGTTTTTGGTTAGAAGTTCCTTCAATCCATCGGTTAGTTCATTTCCAACAATTATTTTCGAGACTATAGGTTGCGAACCTATATAATATTTGAATCCGTTCAGATGGATGCCATAACAGTCGGAGTCAGGTAGCAAGGATATGTTGACACTTCCATTACAACTGACAATCACTGTCGCATCACTCGTATTTATAGAAAAATCTCCCTGTCTGATCTGGGGTAACCTGAGGTAATCTGGGGTAACCTGGGGTAACCTGAGGTAACCTGGGGTAACCTGAGGTAACCTGAGGTAACCCGGGGTAACCTGAGGTTACCTGGAGTAACCTGGGGTAACCTGGGATACACACGACACACAACTCATACATGAACATCACCTCATCGAAATATTTATAACTGAGTGATGTCATTGCTGTGAAGTCAGTCCTCATGTGGACGTATAGCGGAGAAGGTGTCATTATACGGCCATCAATAAGTAACCATTCGAATTACATCTGCCTGGATATCAGTATTGCGGTCCTGGAACTCGATTACAACAACGTCTCGCACGTGGTGACCAATTAGTAAATCATTTGGACGCAGCTTGCAAGTAGCACGACATTGCCTTTTCACGACACACATCTCTCGAAGCACGTCATAAAGCCGTCAGAGTTCTCGAAGAAAGAGCGTGGCAACGAGTCAAATCCAAAGACGCGTCACTTGGTGAAAAAACAAGTGCTCTATTCGTTACCGGAGTCATGAAAACTAAAAGCAAGTTTGGTATGGGTATGACATCATTCCATAGTCAAAATGGAAAAATAATCAAGAAATGGAAGCCTTATCCGAATAATATGAAGAAATCCATGGCATCAGCTTCAAAGGCGGCAAAAATGGTCGTTCAACAAGCAGGAGGCCGAAAGAGTTATTCGTTTTCTACCGCTGAACCCCCTTTTTGCTGGACTTTCAGCCTTGGGTACGTTGGTGGGGGGCGCAAGCACTGTAGCCAAGATGCAAAAAATCCTAAAAAAAAACTTTCGGAAGATCAACGTCATAATAAAGCTATGGAACATTTGGGATCCGGTCTGTATTTACGTAAGGCCCCCCGAAGTAACGGATTGTTCTAGAAAAAACAACAATACTAGCGATGTCAAGGAGGCCGTGGTCTCTATTTGAAGGAACAAAAAACTCTGATTGAAGCTGCTCAATAGAGCATTGTACGAGAAAAATTCGGTCGTCAATTTTTCTCTCATTTTTGAGGAGTCTTTATGCGAGATTTACTACCGCAGAGACATCCTCTACAAAATAAATGGGCTGTACCAAATTTGGATTCTAGGAAAAATGCCGGTACACATTGGATTGGATTGGATTGGAAAACAGGCAACTTTGTGAATTATTTCGATAGCTTTGGCCACTCTGCACTCAGACCCAGAGGAAAGCATCAATTCATTTGTCACCAACCTCGAAGATGGCGGGATAATTATTGATTAAAGGAAAGAAGTCAGAAAACACCCCTCAGACCGTCTGAAGCTGAAAATGCTGCGGGAGGGGGGGACACGTGGAATGACACCATCAATAACAGCGTAAAAAGTTCCGCTGGCAGCGACGAAAGCCAGACGAACCGAACGGCACAAGAAATCACCAACTTGGAGGAGAAACCCAAAAGCTCTCAACAAAAGGCCTCAAGTGATGGAGATTTAAAACTCCCAGACTGTGGAGAAGGTCTGGTAGGGTAGTCAAAGCAGACGACAAAATAACAAAGAGCGAAAAGACACGAAGGAGAGCAAACCGAGGGCCCAACAAAGCACAGACACAGAGGACGAAGGGGAAAAAGGACTGAGAAACGCAAAATGAGTCCAGAAAAAGCGGAAGGAAAAACCGAAGAGTACTACAAAAAGCTAAAACTAAAGGAAATAGCAAATATCCCCCCAAAGCAGTGCGCATGTGGGGGACAGCACTAAAACACAAGTATCTATTACATGCGGAAGATTACACAAAAAAATACATGTGTGTCGGTACCATAATGGACACCGTGAGAGAATATGGGATTAACCTCATCACGGAAAAAGAATATGATAGAATACAAAAAGTGATAGAAACCAATGCGAGTATTGCCGGAGGGATAATCAAATGGAAATAGTGGAAAATATAGCCGCAAATGAAATACAAAATGCTAATATGGTGGCAGAAAAACAGAAAACTCCACAACTACTCAAAAGCATGCCAGTTGATATAATAAAATTCAACACAGAAAAGGAAAAAGAAAAAATAGAAAAAAGAGAGAGGGAAAAACTGAAAGACCTGAGGAAGAAAGAGCTTGAGAAAGTCAATTTGGAAAAGATGCAAAACAAAAGAGAAGGAGAAAATGTAAAAAAAAATTGTAAAAGACCAAATATCGGCTAAAGACTTAGTAGAAGCAGGGCCATCTGAAGGGGAAAATACTGATTATACGAGTCGAAACACCCAAACGGATGAGACAAGCTATCATACCGATAGAGACATGCCTAGGGGCAAAGTTGAAGATACACAAGCGATAGAGAGAAAGCTCTGCATCAAGCGCAGGATGAATACGATCAAATCGAAGAGGATATCAGGACTGAAGCCAGAAAACAGACCAATAGGGCAATACTAAAAAGGGGTGACAACTACGTCATAAACAGAGTGGACAACCTTCCGTATACTGCATTTGCAAAGGAGACACAGAAGTCATCTACAGACATTACTACGAACAATTAAAAAGACGTATAGATCGGAAAGAGAAGGAATTACAGCAAAAATGAGGCTATTAGCCTCGCCAACAAGAAGCGGAAAGTTCACAATGGTTGACAACAAACGCACACTGACCCCGAAAAAGGCAAATGCTAATCTGGAGGAGGCAAAAGGTGAAGGGACACCCAAGCAACTGGATGAGTTGAATAGAAGACAAAGCTACAACCTGATCAATATGACATATTAGCTAACTTAAGGCAGGATGGACAGGAAACGGACCGAGGCACTGAATCAGATATGCCAAGCCAAAGTCAGAGCCAATACACGCCCCAAAAGAGGAAAAATGGCAGGAAAAAAAAATAGCAGCCAGAAAAAGGGAATCCGAGCAAGCAAATGTAAATAAAAGCCAGAAGGGAACAGACGGCAAAACGGATACGGATAACCCAGCAAATAGGAGCAGAATCAAGAGTCAGGAATAAAACCCCCACGAGAAGCGGAAGGAAAAAGCATGCCGCGTATAACAATCGATGGCACCCTGCCAGTCAGTGAGGCAACCATGACTACTGGAAAAAAAAATGGAAAAAGGCTTTGACCTTGGATACAACAAATAAGAAACAGTTTTCATGACAATCTGTGGGAAGGACCACAAAAAAGCTACTGGAATCCTGAAGCAAAGCAAACAGTAATTCTAATCGTTCACCATCAAAGGGGGCAAAACCCATATCTTTTTGCTAAGAGGGTTAGAGAACAATCCGGAAACGGACGATATAAAGAAAAGCCTCGAAAGCCAAGGAGTGGAGGTTAAAAGCGTGAGAAAAATGAGAAATACTCATAGGAGGCTAGTAGTGAAGCTATGTTCGTTCTAAGTCGAAGGTCAAACCTATATACTGAAGTCGAAGAACA
>JAFIRS010005245.1:0-61732 GCA_018342105.1 Gonioctena quinquepunctata
GGGAATGATGGATGTATTCAGTCAATGTTTAAAAATTTTTTAAAAAAAAATAGTTTTTTGGGGGGGAAAAAAATCAAAAAAAAAAAAATGGATGTAGATTTTTGTATAAAAAAATTTTTTTCCCAAACCCACAAAGGGGGGAAAAAAACCATTGGGACCGGGGTTTTTTTTATATATATATATATATATATATATATGTATATATAATAAAAAATTTATGGATATATATATATATATATATATTATTTAATTATATATATTGAAAAAAAAACCCCAGCCGGACCTTCCCCGCGCGTTCCGTTAAAAACGATGAGGCCCCCCCCCGGGAATATTCGAGAAAAACCGGGCCCTCTGCCGGGGGAACAACGGTCGATATTAAAAAAAATTTGGGGTTTCCGGTCGCCTTTTTCCCAAAAATTCCAAAACATGGGGAGAATGCTGTATGGGGAGATAAATATGAAAACCCAAAAAATTAAATGGACAGTCTAACGACCCATACGATCGAGCTATACAGTGGCGTATTAATATAAATTAAGTTGTAGATTAAGTGTAAAAAAAATTTAAAAAAAACCCCAAAGGTTAAGTTTATTTACGTTACAATTTTCGGAAAAAAATTTTTGAAAATAAACAAGTGATCGTGGAGTGGATAGTTAGAAAAAAAAAATTGATCCCCCTTTTTGGTCGGCCCAAATGGGGTTTTTTTTTTTGGGGGAAGTGGACAATTGTGGTGGGAAAAAAAACCCCGATACACTGTTCGCGTGAAACAGAAAATAGACATTTCCCCGGGGTTTTGGGGGGAAAATTACAATTGTGCGTGGGAATATAAACTGATACACCTCTTCGGGGGGAAACAGACAATAGACTGGGGGCCCCGGGGGAAAAAAGAATTGCGAAGGGGTTTTAACAAACTGATAAATTTTTTGGTGAAAAATTGATACCCCCCCCCAAAAGACAAAATGTGTTCAAGAAAAGTCCCTTGGGGTTTTTAAGGTAGGGAATTGAAACGGGAAATTTGGGGGGAAAAGGGGAAGGGGGAAAAAAAGGGGAAAAAAAAAAGGGGTACTCCGGGAAAGACTTGCAGAAGGACATACAAAAAGGTGAGGCCCCGAAACTTTTTTTTTAAAAAAAATTTTTGGGGGGGAAATTTTAAGTTTGGTAATGAATAAACTCGAAAATTTTTACAAAACCCGTAAAAAAAAAACCCCGCAAAAAAATTCTAGAAAGGGGGAAAAAATTTTTTGGGAAAGGGGGAAAAAAAATTTTAAAAAAAATTTTCCCAAGGGGCCGGGAAAAAAAAGTTCCTTAAAAACCCAAAAAAGGGCCCCAAAAAAAAAAGAACCTGGGGGTGTGGCGAATCGTCTAAAAAAAAAAGGGGGAAAACCCTCGAGGAAAAATATCAAGATGAAAAAAAAAAAAAGGATGAAATAAAAAAACGGAAAAAAACCCGAAATGGACAAAATAAAGGAAACGATCAAGCTGGAAAAACGAATTGATAGTGCGCCCTCCACAGAGATGGTTAACAAAATGCAATTTGGATTTGAGTTTGAACTTAGAAAAAAGTTAAAGGGGGGGTTTTGGATGTCAAGGTCATTTCTAAAATGGGGAAATTTTTTCCATAAGGGGCCGCCCCAATTGGGGGGGAAAAAAACCCATGGGAAAATTACCGCCGATTTTTTGGGGAACCCCCCCGGAAAAACCCGGATGGAAGGGGGGGAAAAAGGGGGGGGGGCCCCCGACACTTGCATTACGTGGAAAGCGACAAATATTCTAAAAACTCTCACCGCCCAAAAAGGGGGAAAATTTTTGGATCATCTGATTAAAATCAAATTAGGGTTGGGGTTTTTTTTTAAACACGTATACCACCCCCAGCTAAAAAATCCCCGCCCGGGCGAACCCCAAAAGAATTCGAAGCTGACATTCACGCGGAATTCGTCTCGCATATCCACCCCCCAAAAAAAAAATGTAATGGAGGATTAGCGGTTCAGGCTTTTTTGGGGAGGGGCCCCGGGTGACCAAAAAACCAGACAAGCGTTGACCCCCGCTCGCCCAACACACCCCCGTAGACCCGGGGGCCCCGGTTTGGGGAATTTGAGGCAGCAAAGCTCCTGCAAAACCAAAGAAAAAGTTCGAAGTAAAAAAAGAAGACTCACAGGAGCATGCTGATTTTGGAAGCTGCCATAAGAAAAGTGATGAAGGAAGTGTTGCCTGAAAAAAAACAGATAAGATCCCGGGGTTTTTGGGGGAGAATTGGACATGGGGAAAAAAAAGTCCAACATTCATCGACCGGATGCAGGAAAACTAAAGAAGGTCGACGAGAAGGGGCAATCGTCGGCATGGTCCGGAAAACCCCGGTTAAAACGCATATGTCGCTACCCCTTAACGACAGAACAAAGGTGTTTTGTGACGGCCCATCAATAACGAGCCTTGCCCATGCTGCTAGATACAGGTGCGACTGGGGAAAAATTTCCCGGGTTTTGCGGAACCCCGGAACGGATTGAACCGACAACTTAAGCTACCCCCGGGAACGGGGGGGCCAGCTCCCCTATGGGGGGGAGCTACCGATTAAAAAAATTTTGGGCAGCACTAAAGGGGGAAAAAAACCCCGGCCCTTGTTGGACATCGGAGACAATGCAATCATCGGAATGGACACCCAATTCCAGAGGGTTTGAATTGGTTTAAAGACGGCGCCCCCACGTGTCAACGGAGAAGCTTTGGTGTTTTCCCCGGGGGGGAGTGAGGAGTTTATCCGTGCTGTTGGCTGAAAATGTAAGGGGCCCGAGGGGCTGAAACCATTTTGGGGGCTCCCTGGACGGGAGTGCGAGCAGGGGGAAAAAGGGGTGATGTTCGACCCCCCAAATTTATGATAAAAAAATTTGGGGGGATTGCACTGGGGAAAGGCCTTGTTTCGTGGAAAAATTTTTTCCCGGGGAAAAGGGGCATGAATGTAAATTTTTTTCCCAGTGCCCCCTTTAAGAAAGGAAAAATTTTTTTGGGGGACTGCTCGTCATTTTTACCCGGGCCCGGGGGGGTACGAGGAAGATTACCCAAACCCCCAAAAACTTGCCCACAGAACTAGAAAATTAGTTGCCATCTTTTCCCAAAAACAAAAAAACCCGCTCAACACCCCAAAACCCCAAAAGGTTTAGTAAAATACCAAGACATCTTCGATACCGGACGGGGGGAAAGGGGGGGGCGAACTAATGTGGTCCAGCACAAGATTGTTTTAAATTCCCCCCCCGATCCGGCAATCGGAAAGAAGACTTCCTCTTAAGAAGGACGGGGCCCCCAAAAAAATAAGTCAGCGTTTTGGGGAAAAAGGGGAAAGGGGATCGAACCATCTGACGGCCCCCGGTCCCCCTTTCCCGTCTCTGGGGGAAGAAAGAGGATGGATCGACCGTTTTTTAACTATCCCAACTTAAAATTCACGAAGGGACGGAAAACCCCTCCCGGAATAGATGACACCCTAAAACTTGGTTGGTTAAAAGTTTTCTGACCCTGATCTAAGGTGGATACTGGAAGAGAACTGGCTCAGGAAGATCAAAAAACCCGTTTTTCCATCCCAGATTGTGGGTTCCCCCGTTATGCCATTGTTTAAGCCCCGCCGTTTCGAAAGACGATGGAAACAATACCGAAGGGACCCCATGGAACACGTGTCTAGGGGTATTCGACGACATAATTGTGGTCGGCAGATCGTTGGACCACGTGAAAAACTTGGAGGAAGTATTCCTGCGACTGAGGAACCTGGATTGAAGCTGAGCCCTCAGAAATGCCATCTGTTCCAAAAGAGTACGATACCCTCGGCCACGTTGTCTCTGGAAAGGGAGTAGCAGGGATGACCAGAAGATCAAAGCTGTTAAGGATTGGCCCATCCCAAAAGACATTCACCAACCGAAGTTTCCTTGGTTTAGCACAAATACTATCGCCGATATGTGCTGGGATTCGCCAACACGCTAAACCCGCCAAGTCACGGAAGGCCAAACAAAGTTCCAGTGGTCCGAAGAATGTCAAGACTCATTCAGGAAGCTGAAAGGAGTTTTGATCAACGCACCTATACTGAGCTATCCCCACCCAAAGGGAAATTCATTTTGGATACCGGACGCCAGCAACGTCCTACCCTCAGATCCAGGAGGGACAGGAAAGTCTTGGTTATTCAGCAAGACGCTTAGAAAAACCAGAGCGCAATTACTGTGTCACCAGGCGGAGGTTACCCCGGTAAAGGGTGGAACACTTCTACAAGACGTATGGAAGAAGATTCTGCTGAGAACTGACCATGAAGCTCCAAATGGTTTCCAGTTAAAAAATCCTGAGGGTCAAGTAGACGTTGGATCGAGAGACTCCAAGAATTCGATTTCGAGATCGAACATCGAGCCGGAACTAGCCATAAGAATGCAGATGCCTTGTCGCGAAGACCATGTCCAGATGATTGCTCACATTGCCGACGAGCAGAAGAGAAAGAAGCAACACTTTGTAGAACCGCGGCAATGGATGACAACTGGAATGACAGCAAGATCCAGAAAGACCAAGAGAGAGACCCCGACCTTGGCTTAGTCGCTCAGCTGGAAGAAGGGCAATCGAAGACCATCATGGCAGGAAGTCGCAGGTTACTCGCCGGCTGTTAAGTCCCTTGGCACAATGGAACTCTCTTTATTCTGGACAATGGGATCCGACGTGTGTTGGAGGCCGATATTGGTGGGAAGACAGACGCCAAATAATTGTTCCCAGGAACAGAAGAGGAAGTGCTGCGGCAAATCCATGATGGAGTCGCCGGAGGACATCTGGGAGTGACGAAGACCCTCAGAAGTGAGGCAACGGTTTTACTGGGCCAATTGTCAAGTGACGTCCAGGACTGGTGCAGGAAGTGCGCTGCTTGCGCTGCTAGCAATGGACCTCGAATACGACCCAAGGCCCCGATGCGTCAGTACAACGTAGGCAGCCCGTTCGAGAGAATCGCCATTGACATCGCCGGCCCGTTTCCCGTATCCGACCACGGGAATAAATACATCCTTGTGGCAATGGACTACTTCAGTAAGTGGGCGGAAGCCTATGCCCGCCAACCAGGAAGCCATCACCGTCGCCGACGTCTTGGTGAAAGAGTGGATATGTCGATTCGGTATTCCAATGGAGCTGCACTCGGATCAAGGCAGAAATTTCGAATCCAACCTTTTCCAAGAAATATGTCTACCGCGAACATCCGCAAGACAAGAACCACGGCCCTACATCCGCAGTCCGATGGAATGGTGGAACGGATAAACAGGACGATCAACCGCCACTTGTCCAAGGTTGTCTCCTGACCATCAAAGAGACCGGGACCAGTATCTTCATTTGTTTCTGATGGCCTATCGATCCGCAGTACACGAGTCAACCGGTCAAACCTCCTGCTAGTATTATAATGGGCCGAGAACTGCGACTGCCTTGTGACCTGAAGTTTGGGATACCGCCAGGACAAGACACTGCGGGAAGGACTACGTCAGCAAACTTCGGCAGAGAATGGACGACATCCACGAACGAGTCCGGTTGAACATCCAGAGTGCCAGCGATAAAATGAAGAAGACCTATGACATCAAAAAGGATAAACGACCTTGTGTACCATCCATAAACCCGAGGGAAACCAAGGGTCGTCCATTTCAACAGGTTGGCCCCTTACGCTGGAAACCATGACCAAGTTCGCACCCTCAAGCCACCGGAGGATGATATGACGTTCGAGAAGTTTATGTCCGTATTCAAATGGGCAGAAAGTTCTACATGGGGTTACTAGAGAGGAGTCACGAGACCTTTTCGAGGTGCCTGCTGACTACGCACAGCGCACTGTGTGGGAAGATCTTCGAATGTCCAGGGGCATCGCCGTAGTGTTCTCCAAGAAATTTGGTCAACTCCAAAACACCGGGGGCAGAATCCAGAAGTTGGTGGGGTGCTACAGTTGAAGAAAGGCCGGAGAAACATCTACACCTAGTTACCAAGAGGCATTCCCAAGATAAACCGTCCTATGAAGATGTCTGGAAGAGTCTCACCAAACTAAGAGATACTATGGTGGACCAGAATCTGGTGGATCTAGCAATTCCAAAATTGTCCTGTGGTATTGATGGGTTGGACTGGAGAGTCATAAGAAGTATGCTGGAGGCGATATTCCAGATCCAGCGGCGTCAAGATTTTGGTTTGCTGTAACCCTCTTCCACGACCGATCATGAAAACCGTGGAGTGTTACTTCCATCGAACTTCACGGTGCAGATATGGGGAGTCATGCAGATATCGTCACACTCCAAGGATGAAATTTCGGGACGAAATGTCTTCAAGAAGGGGGCAATGTAACGTACCTAGGCCGGACCTGTCGCCTCGCGCGTTGCCGTCGACAGCGATGAGGTCATCCCCGGAGATATTCGAGAACAGTCCAGTCGCTCTGCCGTGGAGAGCAACGGTCGATATTGGAAACAATTGGAACATGCCGGTCGCCAACTACCCGAATTCGAAACATCGAGAATGCTGTATCGGAGATAAATATGCAACCCTCAAGTGGAGTCGGACAGTCTGAACGAGCCCATACGATCGAGCTATACAGTGGCGTAGTAATATAAATTAAGTTGTAGATTAAGTGTGAAATAAATTATTAAAACCAAGTTAAGTTTATTTACGTTACAATATATATATATATATATATATATATATATATATATATATATATAATATATATATATATATATATATATATATATATATATATATATATATATATATATATATATATTGTTTTTTATGATGCGTTGATTGCGGTTCGTTTTTATTTCATTTTATATCTGTTTAGTTTCTTCCACAACCAGACATCATAACAAAATATATGAGTTTTTTGTTTTTTTTTGTTTTGCTATGCTTTTACTATGTTTTTTCTATTTTCAAAATCTTTAAACTAGTTCCCCTTTGAATTTAATTTAATATATATTGACAAATGAATACCCATATAAATATTTAGTATCTCCGGCTATGCATTTTACCTTTTCTCCATTCACTCGTTTACCTTATTTCCTTCACCTCAGCTAACTCAATCGGTACGCCTATGGAATCTCAGAAGTCGGTTCCACTGTGGAGCCCTCTGGTCGTTCTTGAAGTAAATTCCAGAAAATGGCAATTTATTGTTGCTCAAACATTTGATAATAATGCAGAAATTCATCAAAATAATAATTTCCTTTATTCAGAAAAAAACTTACTACTACCTTTTCGCGATAAATAACCTAATTAGTGCTCCTTAGCAAATATATACAGGAAATGTGAAGTTATGTGGTACTAAAAATGAAATTTAACCTAGTTTTATAGGTTATGTGGTCAATATAGTAACTCATGAAAAGTTCTATCAAAAAGGGTTCTTTAAAAGTTTTGATTTAGTTGCACTGTAGTAACTTTTTATGGTTTCAAAAAATACCTGTGACATCTTGTAACGAGAATGTTCAGTGTTTCGGATTTCTCCCGTTCTTGGAAACTGCAGCCTCTTTGTCGACTGTGACTTCGCCTCGTACTGGTAAATCTCCAATGAAAAAAAAGGTAAGATTTACTCTGCATCTGGGATCTTTCATCTGCTATTGTTCTTTATAGTATTTCCCATATTGTCTTGTCAAATAACTGTTTTTCTAATACATATTATTTGAGTTCTCAAAATTTCAATTTTTTTCATTTGGTTCTTCCAAAATTATTTTTCTGTTCTCTCTCGCTTAGCTTGTTGATTTCTCTCCCTTGATACCAACATCTTTTGTTTCCGTTTCGAATTTTCGATTTTCACGCACCTTTTTGTTGCACTTTTCATTATTTTCACCTTTTTGGCAGTTTTTATTTACGAAACATTACATACTATTTACAAGACATGTAAAAATCATTCTTTTGACGTTTCTGCTTTTCATATTTTCAAAATTCCTAATTTTGCATCAAGATCTTGCCTGGCATCTCATTGGCTATGGTGTTCAGATCCCATTTCATATACAGAATGTTCGAAATTTTAACATTTTGTTATCTGCTTGTGCTCTAAAATATATTAGTAAAATTTGGTTTCTATAATTTTTAAAATTATAATTCTTATTTCAACACGTTCTTCTAAACATATATATATATATATATATATATATATATATATATATATATATATATATATATATATATATATATATATATGTATATATACCGGGTGACAACGTATTCTTTAGACAAACTATAGTTTCCATTGTTCCGAGGATATGAGATCAAAACTTGGCAGGAGTGTTGGGTTCAGGAATCGGAAAAAAATCAATATTTCATACTATCTTATCACTTCCGGTTTCACCGGAGACGACCCCAACTTGGGCATTTCAAATGGAACACCCTGTATATATGAGTAAAAAGTATGGCTTCAATAGAATAATAGATAATACATTTGACATTTGTGACTTGGGATTATTTTTTTCGTCATAAAATTGTATGGAATCACAAATTATGAATTTTGCCTCGCTGAAAATATTGTATTAAAGCCTGGATAAATTTATAGGGCCGTTGCTGGCGCGCGTACATTTGGGACTTCCGCCTTGGGCGACCAAAAGAAAGAGGCACTATTAAATATGAAATGTCATATACCGGTGTCAACGTATTCTTTAGACAAGCCATGGTTTCCAGAGTTCCGAGGGTATGAGATTCAAACTTGGCTAGGGTGTTGGATTCAAGAACATTTTTTTTTCAATATTTCATGCTCTCCCATCACTTCCGGTTTTACCGGAAATGACCCTAACTTGGGAATTTCAAATGGTACAGCCTACGTATTTTCCGTTTTTGGATTCTAGGCATGATTCTGAGTACGATCACATATAGTTTTGAGACGAAAATTTGGTACAGTTGATTTTTCAGAATAATTTTTATTTTTGCATCTAGAGTGCGTTGGACTTCGAACAATCTGATGGACACGACTGATGAGAAGAAAATATTAGGTACATGACTGTTTTATCGGCCTAGTTGTGTATCCTTGTCGGTTTGATACTTCCAAAACCACTAATTGTGAAAATGACACATCTAGATTCTAATTTTCACGACGAATCCATTGATGGTTTCGAATCGAAAATCGGATGGATAACAATCCTAATATACTAATTATTTGTCGAAAAATTATGGGGAAATTGGGGTAAATCGCTCATCAAGTATGATGTGGATACGAAATTGAACGAGGAACCAGATTCATAACTTCAATTTCACAATAAGGTAGGTAGGTGCTAATAAATCAATTTTTAAATAAGGCAAACATTTCTTGATGAAACGATCTGTATAAGTATATTATATCGTTATATTTTTCGATAACGCAAACTTCTCCTGGTAGGTCTACTCATCAGTTTCGGAAACGAACAGTGCTCACAAAATTTTTCAGATTTATTCCCATTCTTACCACAGAATTCTCATTGTTTGGTCAAAACTTCAAAAATCAAAAGTGTGATATGGAAACAATAATAACTTTGACAAGTAAGAAATTAGTGTTCATTAATAACCTAATAATTTCGTATACCTAGTGTGCTTTTGGTCATCAAATTTTCTAACAAACATGTATACAAGAGATGAAAAACTGGACATGCCATTAATTTATGACGCATGCAAGAAAAATTCAAGGAACGCAGCAACTTTGCACGTATACTGAAAGCTGAAAGGTATCCCAACATCCATGTTTTCATTATTTTCCCGTTGTGGAGAAATAACTCAGTTAAGAAACTTCCAACCGTTAGGAAATAATCCATGAGTTACAAATTAGTCAGCCTGCCCGATCACCTGATATTTTTAACCGACGAAACCAAAAAGGAGGAGGTTTTCTATTCGACGCGTATATATATTTTTTTTCATGTACAACTTTTCACAGAGCGGTTCAATTCTGATGATTATTTTTTCATGATAGGGTGTACTTCGAAGTTGGTCCCATTTCAATTTGAACAACAAAATCCATCCCTACGTTCACCCTCTGAATTTTGGTCCGTTAACCGATTCTATCAGGCATAACTTTGTAGTGGGTTTTCGGATTTGGATGATTATTTTTTCATTAGAAAGGGTATACCTCATAGTTGATCATATTCCAATTTTGAATGAAATGATCCACCCCTATGGGTGGAAAAATAGGGGATGATTGATTTTTCACTTGTGAACTTTGGCACACATGTTGACATTGACAGACCCTCCTACATCCGTCAAAATGATTACATTCTATGAAAGGATGGAATTATATACAAAGTGATGAAATAAACTAACCAGAACTTTCAAAATTTATATTATATAACAATAAATTGTTAAAATAGAAAATCATATTATTTAATACTTAATAGTTGAAGTAAGCTAGGTAAATATGCATTTTGGAAGTAATAAAAAATTAAGTAGGTATTAATTAGTAAATTTCAGCAACAAAAAATTGAAAAATAAAATTTTATTAACAAAAAATTAAACCGACGAAAAAATCAACTGCATAGCAAAAAATAAAATGAACCTTCTTAGTCTAAATGATAATTGAGCTCCTAAACTAATGTGAGTAACTGATTTTGAGTCTTCGCCAAACAAACTAGCAATTGAATTAGGTAAAGCGTAAAATGATGGCAGCGAGATGCACGGCTGCGTTTTGATTATTTCTTTCAAAGTAATATAATGATGAAAAGGGAAACATTCTCAATTGAATATTGCTAGAAAGATTTTTCTGTGAATTGAAAAATCCACGATAAAAATGAAGTTAGTTTTTGTGAATGTCTAACAGAAAACAACTACTTCCACATCTGATTTTATGAACATTCTGTTCATATTTTCAACAAATTAATATAATGATCTTCGATAATTGTTTGTTTGGCGCCGACTCAAAATCAGTTACTCACATTAGTTTAGGAGCTCAATTATCATTTAGACTAAGAAGGTTTATTTTATTTTTTGCTTTTCAGTTGATTTTTTCGTCGGTTTAATTTTTTGTTAAAAAGTTTTTAGTCTTTTTTGTTGGGGTTATGTGAAAAAACGAGTGTTTCATATACCACGCGCCACAAACATTTTACAAAATCGCATTCGTGGTATTATCAGTCGTTTTTTTTTGTTGGAATGGAGTATGAACTTTTATGTGAAAATTGATGATTTTTAATTTCATTCAATTTTCTAACCATAGCATATACTTGATGAGCGATATTGGTATCTCAATTTCCTCATAATTTTTCGACAAATAAGTAATTAGGTGGTGTTTTGAGATTGTTATCCATCCGATTTTCGATTCGGAAACATCAATATGGATTCGTCGGGAAAATTAGAATCAAGGAATGTGTGTCTGAAAAATGTCATTAGAAATCCCTTTTTTTACAGTCAGTGGTTTTGAAAATATCAAATCGCCATAGGTACTCAACTAGGCGGAAAAAACGGTCATATAATAATTTTTACACAGCATTCATGTCATCAGAATGATTGAAGTGGGTCCAACGCACTCTAGATGCAAAAATAAAAAGTCTCCTGAAAAACCAAATGTACCAACTTTTCATCTTAAAACTATGTGATCGTACTCAGATATACAGGGTGTTCCATTTGAAATTCCGTTTCCGGGTGTCCACGTATTCTTTAGACAAGCTATGGTTTACAGAGTTCCGAGAATATGAGATCAAAACTTGGCAGGAGTGTTGGGTTCAGGAATTGGAAAAGAATCAATATTTCATACTATCCCATCAATTCCGGTTTTACCGGTTTTACCAGTACAGTTATGAGTGGTAGAATCAGTTAACGGGTGACAAATCAGTGGATGGACGATCAATATCCCCTATTTTTCTACCTTTAAGGGTAAATTTTTTTTTCAATTTCGAATGGAACCCAGCTTCAAAGTATACCCTATCCAATGAAAGAAGAATAATCGAAATTAAACTACTCTGTAAAAAGTTATGCGTGATCATACTTAAAAAAAAATAAAAAAAATACGCGTGTACTAGAGAACCTCCTCCTATTTGATTTCGTCGGTTAAAAAAATATACGCGTCGACTAGAGAATTTCCTCCTTTGTGATTTCGTCGGTCGAAAAATTCATACTCCATTGCAACAAAAAAACTACCCATAATACCATGAAATGTTTGAGGCGGTGTATGAAACACGCGTTCTTTCACATAACCCCACACAAAAAAGTCTAAATATCAGGTGTTCGGGCAGGCTGACTGATTTGTAACTCATGGATAATTTCCTAGCCGTTGGGAGTTTCTTAACTGAGTTGAGAAATAATGAAAACATGGATGTTGGGATACCTTTCAGCATACGTACAAACTTGCTGCGTTCCTTGAATGCGTTCCTTGAATTTTTTTTGCATGCCACATAAATTAATGGCATGTCCAGTTTTTCATCTCTTGTATAAACGTTTGTTGCAAAATTTGATGACCTAAGCCACACTAGGTACACAAATTTATTAGTTATTGATGAACACTAATTTCTTACTTGTCAAAGTTATTATTGTTTCCATAGCACACTTTCATTTTTTTAGTTTTTACCAAATAATGAGAATTCTCTGGTGAGAATGGGAATAAATCTGAAAAATTAAGTGAGCACTCTGTTCGTTTCCGAAACTGATGAGTAGACCTACCAAGAGATGTTTGCGTTGGAAAAATGGAAAGGAAAAATATAACGATATAATGTACTTATACAGAGCGTTTCATCAAGACATGTTTGCCTTATTTAAAAATTGATTTATTAGCAAAATTATTATACCTACGTACCTTATTGTGAAATTGAAGTTATGAATCTGGTTTTTCGTTCAATTTTGTATCCACAGCATACTTGAGCGATTTACCCCAATTTCCTCATAATTTTTTGACAAATAATTAGTGTATTAGGATTGTTATCCATCCGATTTCCGATTCGAAACCATCAATGGATTCGTCGTGAAAATTAGAATCTAGATGTTGTCATTTTCACAATTAGTGGTTTTGGAAGTATCAAACCGACACGGATACACAACTAGGCCAAAAAAACCGTCATATACCTAATATTTTTTCTCATCAGTCATGTCCATCAGACTGGTTAAAGTCCAACGCACTCTAGATGCAAAAATAAAAATTATTATGGAAAATCAACTGTACCAAATTTTCGTCTCAAACCTATATGTGATCGTACTCAGAATCATTCCTAGAATCCAAAAACGGAAAATACGTAGGATGTACCATTTGAAATTCACAAGTTAGAGTCGTTTCCGGTAAAACCGGAAGTGATGGGAGAGCATGAAATATTGAAAAAAAAAATTCTTGAATCCAACACCCCTGGCAAGTTTGAATCTCATACCCTCGGAACTCTGGAAACCATGGCTTGTCTAAAGAATACGTTGACACCCGTTCTATGACATTTCATATTTAATAGTGCCTCTTTCTTTTGGCCGCCCAAGGCGGAAGTCCCAAATGTACGCGCGCCAGCAACGGCCCTATAAATTTATCTAGAATTTAATACAATATTTTCAGCGAGGCAAAATTCATAATTTGTGATTTGATACATTTTATGACGAAAAAAAGTATCCAAGTCACATATTTCAAATGTATTATATTATTCTATTGAAGCCATACTTTTTACCTGCTATGATCTGTGCAGTGTGCAATAATCCTTTTAGAGTAGATTTTCATGATGTACTAACATCATTTAAGATATTATCTACCTACTAATGAGATAAAATATAAATTCTCCTGAAAAAATCAAATGTACCAATTTTTCATCTTAAAACTATGTGATCGTACTCATATATACAGGGTGTTCCATTTGAAATGTCCAAGTTGGGGTCGTTTCCGGTAGAACCGGAAGTGATGGGATAGTATGAAATATTCAATCAATCAATTAATCAAAGTATACTTTATTGTCGAAGATATATATAATCTCATAGACAAAGCCTGGTAGAATAAAAAGTACATAAACTATAATTAAAAAATAATTACAAAAAGTACAGTCATATAACTAATAAAATAATATAATAATAATGTAGATATAAAATGCTGCTAAGGTTGATAATACTACAGGGATATTAAAATGTTGCTAATTTGCTAAATCACAGAATGCCTGTTACACAACCGATAGCATGTCTTCTCATAACAATTGATCCTCATAATATTCCTGCATGTTGTAGTAGGCCTTCTCAAGGAGCATGAATTTAACTTCCTTCCGAAATGACGGTAAGGATTTAATAGATTTTGCTTGCGAAGGTAAATTATTGTACATTTTTATGCCCTCATAAATAACGATTGATTTTTTTCCGATTCGTGAACCCAACACTCCTGCCAAGTTTTGATCTCATATCCTCGGAACTCTGGAAACCATAGTTTGTCTAAAGAAGACGTTGTTACCCGGTATATATATATATATATATATATATATATATATATATAGATATATAATATATATAGATTACTAAATACAAACATTTTTTTTATGTGTTTTTTTTATTTATCATTCTTATTTCAACTCTTTAAGTTTTTAACGTACTTCTAAACATAACAATATATATATATATATATATATATATATTATGTTTAGAAGTACGTTAAAAATTTAAAGAGTTGAAATAAGAATTATAAATAAAAAAAAAAAAAAAAAAAATGTTCGTATTTAGTAATCTATGCTATGTTATTTTACAGTTTTTCTGAAGATTCTACCGTTTTTCTGAAACCTTATGTAATATTAATTGATACCTATGTTTGAAAAAAACTTGTTTTCAACATTACAAGCAATTGGCATAATTTTAAAAATTATAGAAACCAAATTTTACTAATATATTTTTGAGCACAAGCAGATAATTAGACCAGGGCTGAAGCCTTTGAAAATAGTAAAAAGTGAAAAACAAAATAGTAGGTTGAAACCCATTGGAAAAAGAAGAAAATCTAACAAAAATTGAAGGAAACATAATTTACGGGCGATCTGAGGTCGGGAAGTGGAAGGGGGTGAGTTTTTAAGGGTAAAAAACGGTTTATCTCGATTTCCGGCAAAACTATGAGTTCTATGGGAAAAATATGGATAGCAAAAGTGTAGGTAATAAAAAGATCTACAACTTTTGTTGATACACTTTTTTCACATAACCTCAAAATTTATGTGAAAAATTCAAATAACCAAGTTTTTGGTTTTTTATTTTTATCTTCTACAAAAAAATTTTTTTTTTTCACGAAATATGGTGAAAACCTCATATTTCATGTTCCAAACACACTGTAATTTTTTTGATTCAAAATATTAATTTTTTCACCTTATTTTGAGTTAATATCGAAAAAGCACCCTAATTTTCAGTCGAAAATTCTCCCGTCAAAATATCAGCTTTTTTAAAAAAGTCGGTGGGCTTTTTGTTCGTTGAAATACCTTCTATCTGATGGTATAAGAAAAAGTACATTACTATGGCAGAAAATGCAAAGACACGAAAAAAACTCGAATCCGAATTTAATAAGACATCTACAATATTTTGAGAAAGTTGTAGAATCTTCTTCAAATAATATGCTTAGATGCCTATTTATTACTATTTTGAGATAACTTATATACCTGAGTGACCTACGGAAAATTTTAGCCCATCAAAAGGTATTTCATAGAGCAGTGGGGAAGGGGCTGGGAAGGTCTGGGCCTTACTACCTGTTATTTCTTTGCATTTTCTGAGAACATTTACCATAGTAATGTATATTTTTTTTGCAGCATCAGAAAGTAGAGATTTCAACGAACTAAAAGACCACCGACTTTTTTGAAAAACCTGATATTTTGACGGGAGAATTTCTGATTGAAAATTAGGGTGCTTTTTCGATATTAAGTCAAAATAAGGTGGAAAAATGAATATTTTAAATAAAAAATATACAGTGTGTTTGGGACATGAAAAGGTGAGTTATTACTGAATTTCGTGAGAATTTTTTTTTGTAAAAGATAAAAATAAAAAACCAAAAACTTGGTTATTTGGATTTTTAACATACATTTTGGGATTATGTGAAAAAAGTGTGGGAACCAAAGTTGTATATCTTTTTATTACCTACAACTGAGCGAGAGAGAACAGAAAAATAATTTTGGATGAACCGAATGAAGAAAATTGAAATTTTGAAAACTTAAATAATATGTATTAGAAAAACAGTTATTTGACAAGACAATATGGAAAATACTATAAAGAACAATAGCGATAAGAGATCCCAGATGCAGAGTTAATCTTACGTTTTTTTTCATTGGAGATTTTTCAGTACGAGGCGAAGTCACAGTCGACAAAGGGGCTGCAGGTTCCAAGAACGGGAGAAATCCGAAACACTAAACATTCTCTTTACAAGAAGTCACAGGTATTTTTTGAAACCATTAAAAGTTACTACAGTGCAATTAAATTAAAACTTTTAGAGAACCCTTTTTGATAGAACTTTTCATGAATCACTATATTGACCACATAACCTATAAAACTAGGTTGAATTTCATTTTTAGTATCACATAACTCCACATTTCCTGTATATATTTGCTAAGAAGCACTAATTTCAAACTTGTCAAAGTTATTATTGTTTCCATAGCACACTTTCATTTTTTTAGTTTTTACCAAATAATGAGAATTCTGTGGTGAGAATGGAAATAAATCAGAAAAATCAAGTGAGCACTCTGTTCGTTTCCGAAACTGATGAGTAGACTTACCAAGAGATGTTTGCGTTGGAAAAATGGAACGGAATGGAATTTCATCAAGACATGTTTGCCTTATTTAAAAATTGAATCAGAATCCCACGATGTGCGTTGATGGAAAACATACGAGTTATAGAGAATTTCATGCTGATTGTGGTAGTGGAATTTTTTTTCTTGTCACCCATACTGTTTTCGCGAAAATGATTTTTTTATCGAGTAACAACAATTCTTTACACCACTCGTAAAATCCAACCCCAGATGTGCGTTCATGAAAATCCTTCAAATTATAGAGAATTTATGTTTAATCGTAGTGGAATCGTTTTTCTTGTCACCCTTACAGTTTTCGAGAAAATGATTTTATTATCGAGTAACAATAATTCTTTTCACCCCTTGTAAAATCCAAACCACAAGATGTGCGTTCATGAAAATAACCCCAATCATGAAGAATTTATGCTCAATGACGTAGTGGAATTGTTTTCCTTGTCACCCTCACAGTTTTGTGGAAAATGATTTTTTCAACGAGTAACAATAATTCTTTACACCCCTTGTAAAATCCAAACAACAAGATTTGCGTTCATGAAAATAACCCCAATCATGGAGAATTTGATGATGTTCACCGTAGTGGAATCGTTTTTCTTGTCCCCCCACAGTTTTCGAGAAAATATTTTTTTATCGGGCATCGTCAATTCTTTACACCCTCGTAAAATCAGAACCCACGATGTGCGTTCATGAAAATCATACGATTTATAGAGAATTTCATGCTGATTGTGGTAGTGGAATTGTTTTTCTTGTCACCCATACAGTTTTCGCGAAAATGATTTTTTTATCGAGTAACAACAATTCTTTACACCCCTCGTAAAATCCGAACCCCAGAATGTGCGTTAATGAAAATCATACAAATCATAGAAAATGTTATACTCAATGTCGAAGTGGAATCGTTTTCCTTGTCACCCTCACAGTTTTGTGGGAAATGATTTTTTTATCGAGTAACAATAATTCTTTACACCCTTTGTAAAATCCAAACCACCAAATGTGCGTTCATGAAACTCTCACCAACTATGAAGAATTTGATGATGTTCACCGTAGTGAAATCGTTTTCCTTGTTACCCCCACAGTTTTCGAGAAAATGTTTTTTTTATCGGGCATCGTCAATTCTTTACATCCCTCGTAAAATCAGAAACCCTAAATGTGCGTCAATGGAAATCATACCAATTATAGAAAATGTTATGCTCAATGTCGTGGTGGAATCGTTTTCCTTGTCACCCTCACAGTTTTGTGGAAAATGATTTTTTTATCGAGTAACAATAATTCTTTACACCCTTTGTGAAATCCAAACCACCAAATGTGCGTTCAAAATCCTTGTCACCCCCACAGTTTTCGAGAAAATGATTTTTTATCGGGCATCGTCAATTCTTTACATCCCTCGTAAAATCAGAATCCCACGATGTGCGTTGATCAAAATCATACGAGTTATAGAGAATTTCATGCTGATTGTGGTATTGGAATTGTTTTTCTTGTCACCCATACAGTTTTCGCGAAAATGATTTTTTTATCGAGTAACAACAATTCTTTACACCCCTCGTAAAATCCCAACCCCAGAATGTGCGTTCATGAAAATCATACAAATCATAGAGAATTCTATGCCTGATGTCGAAGTGGAATCGTTTTTCTTGTCACCCTTACAGTTTTCGAGAAAATGATTTTTTCATCGAGTAACAACAATTCTTTATACCCCTCGTAAAATCGGAACCCCAGATGTGCGTTAATGAAAATCATAGAAAATGTTATGCTCAATGTCGTAGTGGAATCGTTTTCCTTGTCACCCTCACAGTTTTGTGGAAAATGATTTTTTTATCGAGTAACAATAATTCTTTACACCCCTTGTAAAATCCAAACAACAAGATTTGCGTTCATGAAAATAACCATAATCATGAAGAATTTGATGATGATCACCGTTGTGGAATCGTTTTTCTTGTCACCCCCACAGTTTTCGAGAAAAGGATTTTTTTATCGGGTAACAATAATTCTTTTCACCCCTTGTAAAATCTGAACCCCATGATGTGCGGTCATGAAAATAACCCCAATGATTTTCATCAACGCACATCGTGGGATTCTGATTTTACGGGGGATGTAAAGAATTGACGATGCCCGATAAAAAAATCATTTTTTCGAAAACTGTGGGGGTGACAAGAAAAACGATTTATTTTCATGAACGCACATCTTGTGGTTTGGATTTTACAAGGGGTGAAAAGAATTATTGTTACTCGATAATAAAATCATTTTCTCGAAAACTGTAAGGGTGACAAGAAAAAATTCCACTACGACGTAAACATTGAATTCTCTATAATTTAAATATTTTCATGAACGCATCATGGGTTTGGATTTTACGAGTGTAAAATTGTTGTTACTCGATGAAAAATCATTTTCGCGAAAACTGTAAGGGTGTCGATATGCTTCTTTTTATCGAGAAAGGTATTGAATTTCGAAATTTGTTCAAAAAGAAAGGCAAAAGCAAATAATCGATATTTCCCAGTCTTCAATCCAACCGAAACCGAGAGATATCTCATGTATTTCGATATAAATAATCAGTACGGTTGGGCGATGTCTCAACCTCTTCCTTATGGAGGTTTCGAGTGGGTCGATTCCAACATTGATGTCACCTCTATATCCGATGACTCAGATAAAGGGTATATTCTTGAAGTTGATTTAGATTATCCCCATTATCTTCATGATCAGCATAAGGATATACCTTTCTGCCCTGAGCATATAAATCCCAAAACATGGAAACCATCATCGTCCCCGTCTGAACCCACTAAACTTATGGCTACCCTCTACCATAAAGAAAAATATATCATTCATTATGTTAACCTAAAACAGGCTTTGTCTAACGGTCTTATTCTCAAAAAAAGAAAAACGATTCCATTACGGTAATCAACCTGAAATTCTATAATTCTCATAATTTTCATAAACGCACCTCTTGTGGTACTGATTTAACGAAGGTTGTGAAGAACTGACGCGATCCCCATTGAAAAAAATCATTTGATCAAAAGGTCTGTTAGTGACAGAAACATTTCTGTAGAAAAGTTACGTCATCTTAAGAGGTCCCTTTCATAATATAAATTGACATGATTCCAGGTTTGATATCGACTGATATCATGATGATATCGAAAGCTGCTGAATTCCAGATCACATATGTATGTTGAATATTTACGGCCACATATTTTTAGTCCGGGTGCTGATAAATATGTAACCCAGCCACAGATTTTAATTTTCCACTACGTCAGCATGTGCGGCTAGAAATGTATGGATAACTTCACACCAATTAAATCTCATACCCTCGGAACTCTGGAAACCATGGCTTGTCTAAAGAATACGTTGACACCCGGTATATAACATTTCATATATAGGTAATAGAGCTTCTTTCTTTTGGCCGCCCAAGGCGGAAGTCCCCAATGTACGCGCGCCAGCAACGGCCCTATAAATTTATTTAGACTTTTTTACAATATTTTCAGCGAGACAAAATTCATAATTTGTGATTCGATACAATTTTATGACGAAAAACAAAATAATCCCAAGTCGCATATTCCAAGTGTATAATCTATTATTCTATTGAAGCCATACTTCTTACCTGCTATGAATCTGGCATGGAAGGGCAGGGTAATTATCCTCATCAATATGCAATAATCCTTTTAGAGTAGATTTTCATGATGTAGAAATATCATTTAAGGTAGGTATTATCTACCTAGTAATGAGGTTGAGAGAGATTATACACTGTTAATGTGACCTATAAAGGGTAGGTACAGTTCAGATGTAACATCAATTTCAGTTGACCAGTGAATTCGAAAGGTTATTGTGATAAATTAAGTGTGTTAAAGAATACTATTCTAGTTAGACAAAATATGGTAAGTTTTTAAATATTTTATTTGAAATGAACTCATATTTTTTTGTTCCTTATTTTCTGAAATATATATATATATATATATATATATATATATATATATATATATATATATATATATATATTTATCTATTTGGATATATTTGTAGATTGGAGATTCGTTTGTCTTTTATATGAGGTCCAAACAAAACCAAATATTTTTTTCTAGAATTTGCTAGGCAAACATTGACATTCAATATCCTTTGAATTCGATGAACATAAACCACAGACAAAAAAAATCCTGAATTGTTACTCATGTACCTCATTAATATTTGAGCAACAGGTCCATATATTCATTTAATAATATACTCTGCGAAGTTTGATCATGATTGATTGAAAAAAGTGGAAAATATATTGTCGTGAATAAAACCTCTTCCTCTTCAATTCGTTTATTACGACGAAACGGTTCGTTTTTGGTAAATCTGAAAAATAAATCGGTCAATATCCACAAGGCAATGACAATTTTTCATGTATTCGATAACGATGGATCGCCATAAAATTTTGAGTAAAATATCATGGATATATCACAGGTTTTTGTCAAGTTATCTCAAAATACTTTTTTTCTCATTGATAAACCAATAAGATTTAATTCTTTCGTTGCATATCTTCATTCAAAAAACATTGAATGTCTCAGCTATACTTTTCGTTTTTGCCAAAGAATTCCGTAATGGGGTTACTGAGATCGTAAAATTAATAAAATCGGCGATTAATAATTCGCCTGCCTCTATTATAATTCATTCCATTGCGAAATATTCGACGCCAGTCATTCACTATCTATTGTGATATGTTAAAGTGAGTTTTTACAGCACGTAAAATAAAATAAGGTAGAATAAGAAATAATAATTTTCAGAGGTTTATAGAGCTGAGTAAATTAATGTAAAAAGTAAGAGTCTGTCAATCGAAATTTGGGATTTTATGTTGAGGTTACCTCAATTTCAATGATGTACACTGGTCCCTGTTATTGTTTATTGAATAAAAAATGAGCTTCTGTTGACAACACTAACAATATAATGAAATTTTCGTCATCTAAAGACATTATTGGCCAAAAACGAAATTCAAATAAATGGCCCTGAACACACCATTTTCCAGTTATGAAAACAAAAACATATACTAGGACTGAATAGCTATTATATAATGTCCATCTATCATCAACTTTCGTCAATTTGTCTAAATTATTCGATCAGTATGTACATATGCCTAACAACTAGTCAAAAAAATAAAAAAAAGATCAAAGTTAACCATTACATTAATTTACTCAGCTCTATAAACACTCTGAAAATTATTATTTCTTATTTTACTTTATTTAATTTCTTATTTTATTTCACGTGCTGTATAAACTCACTTTTACTCTTCATGAACAATAAAAATAAATGTGACAAGAGAACTCGGGTAATGTCACATCTCCTCATATGAAATAGAAATTTGAATGACATTTAAATTCCTCTCGAATTTAATTGTGACTTTGATGTGCATGACAGTGGAGTACAATATATATTTAATCGACAAATGAATGAAACAACATTTATACTAGACTTCGATATCTGCGACATCATGTTAAAAAGTCCAACAGAAAAGAAACGGCATTCAGTTCATTTATGGACAATTCAACATTCACTATATATCACAGTCGCAGGCCTCCAAGTGGCATTCATATGCAACTCGCATTTTATTGTATCATTGATGTCCGCGGTGAAGTATGGAATCTAATTCAGTATGTATATGGTAAGAAAACGGAAAATACAGTAGCCGATTAACTTGAAATTTGGCAGGTGTCCATAATTATGAAATTTTTGCTAGAGAGAAAAATAATGGCGGCTCCAATATAGCAGACGAGTTTTGTGATTATGGTCGGGTTCCTTTGGAAATTGGTATTTGGGGGTTTTCGGGGTCGGAGATTATGAATTTTTTGTCAAAACTAACAAATTTGAGGTGGCGGTTCCAATATGACGGATCATTATCATTGAAGATTATAGAAAAATGTCAATGGATTCTTCATGGAATAAAGATTCGATACACGGAGTTGGCGGTTTTATTTTAAGCTTGTCGGTTGAATAGAAAATGCCAACATACATACTTCTGACTCAATCTGTGTACAAAAAAGGTTTGGTGTGAATGTAATTTGTTTTTATTTTGGTTGATTTGATGTTAAGACTGAAGAATATTTTTAATTTTGTTGTTTTTCACAGTTTTATTATTGTCTTGTCTATAGTTGTACCTTGTCCTAGATACAATGAAATGCGTTTTTATAGTGTTCAACTTATTATTCGTGTTTTATAAGAACTTGAATTTTGTTCTTGATATCACGAAACAAAGATTTATTTTGAAACTTTATTTTAACCACGAAACTAACAGATTCTACGAATCGATTACTGTATATATTTTATAAGTGATCGATTTGCCATTATATGATACAACCAATCATATGAAATACAGGAATGACAAATTGATCACTTATAAAATATATACCATATCAATCATATAAAAGTAACACATTTAAAACCCGCCTCATCTCAATCGGTAACTGAAGATAAATCTGTTTTACCAACTGTACTAACTAGTTCGGCCAGTCTAAACGTGGTGCCAACTTTCCCTGCAGGCTTGACAAATCTTCTTATTTTCAGGTTCTCTATGGTGTAGCCCTTACGAATATCTGTACACCCCAGAGGAACTTGAATCATACACAATTGATTTTTTAAGACATTTGACAAAGCCACAGACCAGATAGGTGATCTGTGCAAGAAGCTTTATTTTGATCTGCTGTATAAACCAGTATAAGTATAAACATTCCTCTTTATCAGTGGAAGATTTGTTATTCGTTTTGAGAGAAAAAATGGGACGTAGAAAGTCAAAAAGGAAGCCAGCCCCAAGAAAAAAGAACATTGTGCCGTTAGACATTCAATTCAATTGTCCATTCTGTAACCACGAAAAATCCTGTGATGTCTTAATGTAAAGTTATAATTTTCCTCCATCCAATACTTTGTTTTGTCCTCCTGAAATAGTATTTGAATTGATGAATATGTGACTTATTTGATCATATGAGTTTTTTGGGGCCTCAAGGATAGTGTACTTGTTACAATAGAAGAAAAAACACTATCATATAATGATATAGGACCATTGTAAAAAGAACTGCTGAGCTTACAAGGATGGGGAACCAAACAAGCATTATCCTTGTATTTACCATTTTTTTTCAAATGGCTTCCAGATAAATACCAGAAAATTCAACGCTCTATATTTCATTGTAGATCATAGATCTCCCAGGTTGCTGGATATTTCCGAAATATTATAATTATTCAATTGGTGTGTAGTTACCAATAGATTTCCAGACACACATGCTGACATAGTGGAAAATTAAAATCTATGGCTGGGTTATATATTTATTAGCACCCGGAATAAAATCTGTGACTGGAAATATTCAACATACATATGGGATTTGGGAAATTTAACAGCTTTCCCATATCATCGTGATATCAGTCGACATTATAAGATAACGTCCTTTTCTGCGAAAATGTTTAAAGTCCCCCCATACAGTTTTTTGAGAAAATAATTTTTATCGGGCAACGTCAATTCTTTACACCCCTCGTAAAACAGAATCCCAAGATGTGCGTTCATGAAAATCACCCCAATTATGGAGAATTTCATGTTGATTTCCGTAGTGGAATTTTTTGTCACCAAACAGTTTTTGAAAAAAAAAATTTTTATTGGCAGTCGTTTTTACCCCCTCGTAAAACAGAATCCCAAGATGTGCGTTCATGAAAATCACCCCAATTATGGAGAATTTCATGTTGATTTCCGTAGTGGGATCATTTTTAGTGTCACTCAAACAGTTTTTGAAAAAAAAAATTTTTCATTGTGCATTGTCAGTTCTTTACGCCTCGTAAAATCAGAACCCACAGATGTGCGTTCATAAAATTACACATTATGGAATTTCATGTTGATTGCTGTAGTAAATGGTTTCTTGTCACTCATACAGTTTTCGAATCTTTTTTATCGGACAACGTCAATTCTTTACACCCTCGTAAAACAGAACCCGAAATGTGCGTTCATAGAATCATAATTTTCTCGAAAACTGTTGAGGGTGACAAAAACGATTTCACTTCGGTAATCAACATGAAATTCCCCTATAATTGGTATGATTTTCATGAACGCCAATCGAGGTGTAAAGGTATTGTTACCCGATAAAAAAATCTCAAAACTGTAAGAGTGACAAGAAAACGATTTCACAGCCGTAATCAACATGAAATTCTTTATAATAATTGTGTTTTTCATGAACGCTCATTTTTAGGAACTGATTTTATGAGTGGTGTGAAATAATTGACAATTCCTGTTAAAAAAAAACATTTACTCAAAAATTGTGTGGATGACAAGAACATTTCCGAAGAAATGGGACGTTTCTTATGATGTCCCTTTCATAATATGAATTGAAATGTTTTTTTAATCCAGGTGCTAATAAATATGTATCCCCACCATAGATTTTAATTTTCCACTGTCAGCATGTATGACTGGAAATCTGTGGATAACTTCATTCCAACAATTATTCACCATTTTCAAACATACACATGTGAATAACTTCTGATTGTTTTTTAGGGAAGTATCCCAATATTGTTTTCCATATTTGAGGGTTTCCTCTCCCGCTGAAAGTAAAAAATGTTAATGATCTGTTCTTAGAAGGGCAAATTAATAAATTATTTAAATACTGATATGTTACTGCGATTTTGGTAATCTGGATAAAAATTAACTAGAAAAATTTAAAATTTGTCAGTAATGACTGTTTATTACGTTTCGGAGATCACCTATGCTGCCTTTCTCAAATCCTTGTTTTTGTAAAATTATTGCAATTTCAAATTTAAGTTTTTTGTAATATACATATGTGAAGTTTTATTAGATTTCATTTATTTTTCAGGAATAAAGGACGTAGTACGGCCCGAATAGCCTG
This sequence comes from Gonioctena quinquepunctata, assembly GCA_018342105.1. Lineage (NCBI taxonomy): Eukaryota > Metazoa > Arthropoda > Insecta > Coleoptera > Chrysomelidae > Gonioctena > Gonioctena quinquepunctata. Next base: position 25,424 of record JAFIRS010005245.1, read on the forward strand.
CAGAGTTTGCTTCGAGGATTTTCAAACTACAATTCATTTCCTGTCAGAGCCTGTGGATGTTTATAATGATTGGATAGATGCATGTGAAACTGCAAATTAATACAATATTCATATCTTTATTTAGGTAATAAGACACTGGATGGTATTATTACTATCTTACGTAGTTAGGATGCATGATGATCCTCTAATGTAATTCATTTTTGAAATACTATTATATATATATATATATATATATTATATATATATATATATATATATATATATATATAGCAATGGGATCAATTATTTTATATATCTGGTTTCAACTTAATAGAGGGGGTATTTCATCCAGTCATCTCAAAGCTGGTCAGCATGTATTGTTTTTTTTCACACTGAATATAAATTTATGAGGAAAATAGATTTGTATTTCTGAACATTAAAATAGCTAGACAACTCTAAGATGTATGTAGTTTTATTGAAAATGTACAAAAAAATATACTTGGAATTCTATTTTCCAGTAATTAAAAAAAACGATGGCGTTGCCAATCGGAAAGGTAGATTTCAGAATGTATCGATTCTGAAATTGCCATCAATCAAGCTAACGAATCATGTGCCAGAAAAAATTGAAAATTTTCATTGGAAACAAAAACAGCAATTCTATTTTGTATAAACCTTAAACTTTTCAGTCAAAACTTGGTGAAGGATTCAAGTCTCCCTAAATGCTTCCTAATATTAATTTGATTCAAAACAAAAGAAAAAACTATAACCAACACATAATGATATAGACAGTACTTACTTCGGTTACAATCTTAACACGTTGACTTCTGTCTCGGTCTATATGACCGAGAAAAAAGTTTACTTGCAGGCCGGCGAGGTCTATTTGACCAAGAACCTTATTTTGACTGCACTGCCGTATCGATCTATTGTGACTGAGGCAGTTTTTCTATCATATGCAACTTCTTTGTCTAGCGTATATATCCATATCTAACCGTGATGGCGGAAGACTGCTCATTCCAGTATTTGGCATACAGCTATCATCACCAAAAACATGAAAACTGATATTTTTTTCATTTCAAAGAAAAACTTCAAAAAATGGGTGAAATATCAACAGAGAACAAAATTAAATTAATTCCTCACCATACTTATCTATCGATTTTATTGAAACAATCTGAGCACAATGGTAGGTTTCTTTCCATCAATTGTTTTGCTACAGTTTCATATGAATTTTCCATAGGTTTTAATTTTTGACGTACATGACCCTTTCGTTTCGGCATATTGTCTCAGCACAATGCTGAGTTTCACACAACGCCGGCTCAGTCTATATGACCAAAATAGTTTTTCCTGAATTTTTCCGCGTGGAAGTGGAATTTTGAAAAAAAATTCATGTGAGCTGTTACTACACATATAAAACTATCTTTGCGCACTGTGGCCTAAATGGTATATTTTTTTTGAAAAACTTCTCTGGCGCATGTGTGGAAAACAGGTTTCAACGCTACGGCAGTCAACGTGTTAATATCACTTAGAAAAATATTAACTAATATTTATTTATATAGTTATAGAAATGTTAAGATACAATGATGTTCTGTGTGTCGGTGGAAGAAAAACTCAAATAGTATCTGTTTGACACTAGCGAATGAACCTCAATTGAAAGGAGCATACAGGTATTAATTCTCATGAATGGTATTTACAGCGATTTTTTATTTGTGTGTACATCTTATAGAAAAACTTTTTGGATAAAAGTTGTGGAGCTCATAAAGCTCTATGAAAAGACCTATTTGCCGATATTGGTATAAAATGAAAGATTGAGATTTTTCTCAATCTTTCTACAGCCGCCATTTTGAAACTATTGAACTGTTTGGCCCATCTTCGAACTTGTCCGAGGCATTGATGAAATGTATTTTTGTGCCGAATTTCGTTCCATTCGATTGAAAAATCTGGCCGCCACTTTGTTAACAAGTTTCGGTATATCCCATATATATATATATATATTTTTTTCTTTAGTTTCTTGACCACATATATATTTTCTTCAATTTCTCGGAATACAGGTCTGATTCAGTCAATTCATATAATTTCTCTTAACTTCGTTTCGACATGGTATTTGTCATCATCAGGTTAAAACACTAAAATGAGAAATATGGAGTTTGAGACATATTTAACTTAACACAATATTGAAATGTATACACTAAAATAATTCTTTAAAAACATATGGTTCGAAATATAACACGTTATTTAAATCAATATAAAAATATCTGTAACATTTATGAGTATTCAATTACACATTATTTTATTTGAATTCTGCGTTCGCATCGTACGAACGTTATTGTAGGTGTGACTGCGTCGGAGTTATCGGGAATGGTTTGTTTATCTTTCATGCATTTTCACCCTCTTCATAAGTACACCGGATTGTTTATATTGAGTTCTAGTATATGAGCCGGACTGTATTTTTTTGGCAGCATGTAAAGATCAGTTTTCATTATTATTATATACTAAGTTAAAAAAGGTTGTTATAAATCTGGCTTAAGTTTTTGATATCATTTTTATTGTTAATGCTATTGGGGTCTTTTTTAATATGTATCATTTCAAGGCATGTTCTTACTCTTGGATTCCTTTCTTCGGTCAAAATTTCAACGTCGTTAGTGTCAAACTTATGTTGATTTTCTTTTTCGTGTTTGGATAAGGCTGTAATGTCGGTTTTTGAGTATTTGTGGGCTTGTACTCGTTTCTGCAAATATTGTTTTGTTTGACCTATATAGGTACTTTGACAGTCTCTACACGGTATTCTATATACCGTATGAGTTTGTTTGTTTTTTGGTATTTCTGGTTTTAATTTTGAATAAATGGTTTTGTTCGTATTTTTCAGTCGGTGTGAAATAGTTATGTTGTGTTTTTCCATTGTTTTATTAATTTTATTCGATAATTTGTCTATGTATGGTGAAGGTATGTATGTTGTTGTTTTTTTTAATTTCATTATCATTTTTATTGTAGATCGCATGTATTAGTTTTTTTATTGTTTTCTCTGCAAAGTGGCTGGGGTAATTATTTTCTTTCAATATATTCTAGATTATTTCAATCTTATTTTTCCTGAATTTTGGGTGAGCAAGCTTTGTAGTTCTATCAGTTAAATTTTGAATACAATTATTTTTGTAACTGAGGGGTGCGTTTGACAAATTGTTTGTGTAACGATTTGATGCATTTGGTTTCATAAACCAATTTGTGAAAAAAATTCCGGTATTGTTGTGTAGAGAAAGTTTATTTTTTTTCTACATTTATAACTAGTATTTTAAATTTAGTATTTGATGATTTTCTTAACATATTCCATAACCAGATCTGCTACTGTTGCAGCAATTGGAGATCCCATTGCAATTCCGAATATTTGTGAGTAGAATTTATTTTCATATTGAAAGTATGTTGAGGTTAAACATATTTCAATTCCTTTTCCCATGAACACAAATTCAAAGTCGGTGCTTGTTCAAAATGTATGTGGATAGTGGAAAAGGCCTAACAAATTTCATGAATTATAATTAAGATGTGTTTTGAACGTATCTTATTGCTAAAATAGGCGGAAAAGGTCTTTTCTTGATCTTTGAACCTCCGAAAGTATTTGAGAACGACACGTTTTGACTTCGAATTCGTGTTCATGAGGCAAAACACGTAGGTAACACCAAGCGGCAAGACTCAACTCGACGGAGCCATTAACTATTAATTTGGACAATCCCGCTTTGCTTAAGAAGTTGAATTTTATATTATTTCTCTGTTCAAGATATTCAGACGTGTCTCAAGGAAGAACTTACATGTTTTGTATACTTTTCAGCAAATGCATGAATTAATGCATGAATGTCTCTACTCTACAAAAACTTTTTTAAATACTTCTTTTTCAAAATAAATTTGGACAGATTGATGAATAAAAGGAATACCAAAATTTCCCTTAAGATTATGTGAAGTGTTGGAAAATCCTCCTCTGTTCAATTTACAGTATTATCAGGTAAAAAATTTACTTTTTTGTTGTCTTGTGTGGCACTTGTTATTCTATTTTGAGGGTAGCCAATTCTTTCTCCTTTATTCTGGAAACAGCAAATGATCAGAAAAACTAATTTAAATTTTTGACATAGAATTCATCGTTGAGTAACAAATCCAATCTCATGGTTTTTATGCTTTTCGCGATGAATTAAAAATAGAATGTAGAATGAGGAAACACTTCGGGAATTTTCGTATTTGCAAGATCAATAAAAAAATTATGTTTTTGGGTAGAATTAAATATATTATGCCACTATATTCTGAACAGTAAAAACCTTCCTTCGATTAAAATTTACATGTTATATATATTTTATGGTGATCACTGCATTCGATGTTATCTCATTGACAATAGTATGTGTATTCCATTGTTTATCATTATTGTCCACATTTATTTTGGAATATAAGTTGATTGTTAATTATGAATATACAATAGACGGGAAAATCCTTTCAATAAGTGATGATATCGGAATAGATAAATATGTATGTGCTAGTAATTTCAACAAGGAAAATATTTTGAGAAATTCGTCATACATGATGGATCCACAATTACAAAGGACGTTTGCTCATGATAAAAATCTTATAATGGAGCGGATAATGATTTTATGAAGTGCTGTAAATTACATATAATTACTTAATTTAGCTTTCAAACCAATAAAGTACGGGAGATGCAATCTCTTTCGCTTTCTGAATAATCTATATTCTAGTCTGAAGGAAGTGTTTAGCGACATATCTAAAGCTTTTGACTGTAACGTAAGCTTCATCTCTACAGCTTCAGAGGACGAAGCTTCAATTGGTTCGAATCCTATCTGAGTGAAAGAACCTCTTAGCAAATTAAGAGGTGTTCACTATTTTGGCAGACAACACGACTATCTTATCGCAAGAACTCAAACTACCTTCATATAGCGGAGTAAAATTAGCTTAAAATCATGCATTATTTTGGAATCCTGGAGGACTCCATGGATTTTCCTGAAACCTTGATATTACTCAGAAATTACTTGCAGAAAAAAGTTATAAACTTACATTCGTACGCTGATTGTTTATTAATTGTTTAAACAATGAAAAAAAATTTGTTGGGCAAATTTACCCAAATTGATGTATAGGGGTTTTTGAGGTCGCTGAACAAGAATATAACATTGAAAAAAGATGGCGTGGCCAGTCGTGAAGGTAGATTTCATAATTATAATTGAGAGCCATTTTTTATTTATGTGTACATCTCGGAGAAAAAACATGACTTCTGTTAGCTGTATTTTTCTTCTTTCAGTTAAATTTTTGTTATGTTAATTTAATCAATTAGATCAAAAGTTATAACAAATTTGATGTAAAGCGCTCGTGGCTGCGTGCTCCTCCAGGGCTGCCTTCAGAGTCGCCGCCTCAATTTTTTTTCGCACATTAGCAAAAAAATTCTGCAGTTTACAGGTTTTATTTTGAAGAAAAATTTTATTTAGTTTTTGTATGTAAAATTTTTCATTTTTGCGAGTGACACCATTATTTATTTTATTTTTTTAATATTCAATATACAATGTAATTTGGCAACTTATTTGTTAAATAATTAATTAAGCACACACTTCACGGTTGGTAACTTTTTATATGTTGTTCCCAACATCATCACTAATGTACAGTGAACAGGTACCATCATCCCCCAGTTTATGAAATCTAAAATATAATATTACTCCACTAGTATACGTGAGCGTCAGGTGAGCACTAAATTTAACGTTCAAGTGTTCTCTCGTGTTCAGTATCTCTCCAACATTCAAATATTATATTTTCGATCCAATATAAAGTACATCAAAATATAAACTTATATTTCTATTCTAAACAAAAATTTTAAGCAGGAACTCATTTATAAAAATGAACATTTCGTCAATTTACTAAAAAACTTAATATTTTCGTATTTGATACAATTTACACTTATATTAAAGAAGAAAAAAATACGCTGCGTATACCTTGTTTGAGGTCGTAATATAAATATATGTTGGTTAGGTAAACTTTTTTTTCTATATAAACGTTATCAATGTTTATTTAACAAAAAAAATCACGGATTTTGGAACAACATTTGTGTATTTTTGGCGAAATTGTATTATTAATTCATTTTTTTTATAAAACCAATCAAACCTTCTTGAAGTACAGATTACAAGCTTCAGAAAGTAGTATTGAAAAATCTTGATATCACATTTTGAACTAGAGTTTTTGGTTTTTGAAGCATAACCTAAAAATTCAAATTTGTAATTTTTTGAAATTATTCAATATTTTGACGACTGTATTTTTTTAAATGAAATTTTATGATTTTTTTTCATTTGCACACCTTCTCAAGGGACTAAACTGTACAAATTTCAGATGTTCATCTTGAAAATTTAAAGAATGGCAGATCTCTAATTGATTTTATAGAAAATTCTACTTTGACGTAACTTCATATATGTACTATTTCTATTAATTTTTTTTCACATTTCAAAACAAGTCATCTCGTTAGCTCCTTTTTCCTTTTACATTTTTGTTAGCTTCATTTTATCAATTAGATCAAAAGTTTTAACAAATTGAGTGAAGCGCGCTCGTGGCTACGTGCTCCTCAAGAGATGATGCACTTCAGTGTCGCTACCTCACGTTTTCGTATGGAGTCTCCGATCATCGTCCGAGACACAGCTCTGAGAGATAAACCTACCCAAGCACTTCGAGATTATAGCCGTCCAGATCTTAGATCGTTGGTGGCCGTTCAGTTGAAAAGTGATTACCTGTGCATCTGAGCCCAACCCAAAAGGATTAGTAAGTAATAAAAACTCTCAATCCTACTGTGATATTTTTATTGGTTTAAATCTTTAATGGTTTAATCTCTATTGATTTAGTTTGTAATACATAATCTAATACTAACCATTATTTTTCCTTGTAATATATATTTCTTTACAGGAAATAATCATCTAATCTTATTTTCAGAAATTATTGATGTTACTTATTCCACAGAAAAATTAATCTTTCTTTCTTTTTAGGATCTAATATTGATTTTTACCACAGGATATAACATTTGAATTTTAGGAAATAAGTTCGCCAGGGATGGTGAAATACAGCAAATACAGCTCTGTTCTCGGACGAAATAAAAACAATCAGAAAAATGGCATCATCCTCAGAAAAAGGATCTGCCGACTTCTCGGACGAGAGAAGTCAAAGCTCTCTCGCTTCGGAAGGCGCAGAAGACAAAGAAAATACGGATGGAAGATCTCTACGATGTGCTAACCCAGCTGAGAAAACAGCTGGATGATATCCGCAAGGAAAACGTTTCTTTTCCTTTTTTTTCTTCGATAATATAAACGGAATAGATATTATTTTCGTTGAGTGTAATTTATTGCTAATAGCAATGTGAACTCTCATTTTCATGTCACATGCGCCTATCCATTTCATTTAAATCTCAATTGTATAATTTTCTTCGTTTGCGATATTATTTTTTTGTTTTGATGTCTGTATCCGATTATCTAACATTTTATCACTTACATCACGCATCATCGACATATCTAATGGCACCCAATATTTCAATATCCATTCCACATGCATTATTTTGGTACTTTGATTTCCATTGCATACCATCGCAACTAATAGTGAGTTTATACAGCAAGTAAAATAAAATAAGAAAAGAAATAAAGTAATTTAAAAAGTTAAAACTACACAATATCCATAACAAGTTTATACAGAAATAAAATAAAATAAGAAGTAAAATAAAAGATGGTTAACTTTTATATTTTATTTTACTTTGACTAGTTGTTAGGCACATGTACATATTGAATAATTTGGACAAATTGACGAAAGTTGATGATATATGACATGATATAATAGCTATTTAGTCCTAGTTAATGTTTTTGTTTTCATAACTGGAAAATGGTGAGTTCAGTGCCATTTTTAAAAATTTCGTTTTCGGCCAATAATGTCTTTAGATGAAGATTTTATAATATTGTAAGTGTTGTCAACACTGGCTTATTTTTCATTCAACAAACAATAACGGGACCAATTTTTAAGTAAACATAATTGCAACTGAGGTAACCTCAAAATAAAATCCAACATTTCGATTGACACTTCTTACATTAATTACTAGCTCTATAAACACTCTGAAAATTATTATTTCTATTTTACTTTATTTTATTTCTGATTTTATTTCACTTGTTGTATAAATTCACTTTTACAGTAATAGTAAAGAGAGGGCAAAATATAGAAAATAATTGATTAAAAAAACTAAAAAACACGCTTTTTTATAAACACCGAACTAAAAAATAAATAAATAATAGTTTAAAAAAACTAAAAAACACGCTTTTATAGAAAACCAAACTTACCTACAAAATAGAAAATAAATTTTAATAAATTTGAATTGAGAATAGTGTAAAAAAAATTAATAAATATAAATTAATAATAATGTAAATGAGAAAAAAAAAATTTCATTTAAAAAAAAGCGTGGGGTGCTTAATCTGAATCTCAAAAAGCACCCCACGCTTTTTTTTAAATGAATTTTTTTTTTCTTATTCACATTATTATTAATTTATATTTATTAAACATTTTTACACTATTCTTAATTCAAATTTATTAAAATTTATTTTATAGTTTGGTTTTCTAAAAAGCGTGTTTTAGTTTTAAAACTATTATTCATTTATTTTAGTTCGGTTTTTATAAAAGCGTGTTTTGATTTTAAGCTATTATTATTTTCTACTTTTTAGTTTGGTTTATTTATAAAAGCGTGTTTTTTTTAATTTTTTTAAACTATTATTTGTTCTAATCTACTATTAATTCCGTGGTTACTATTAGTAACTGTAATTATTTTCCAAATCATTAATGTGTACAGCTGTATTAATAGTCAAATCTCGATTTTAGAAGTCATTCAAATATTTTAACGTTATCAGTACAAAGTTATGCCTGATAAAATCGGTTAACGGACCAGAATTCAGAGGGTGAGTGAAGAACCCAGTACAAAGTTATGCCTGATAGAATCGGTTAACGGACCAGAATTCAGAGGGTGAGTGATCAATATCCTTCATTTTGCTACCCTTAGGGGTGGATTTCATCTTTTAAATTCGAATGGGACCAAATTCGAAGTACACCCTGTTCACTGAAAAAATAATTATCGGAATCGGACGTATCGGTAAAAAGTTATGAGTGATCATACATAAAAAAATATGATGAAAAAAAAATATACCGGTCGACTAGAGAACCTCCTCCTTTTTGGTTTCGTCGGTTAATAATGAAAAGGATGTACATAGTGAAAATAATAACAGTAAAGAGAGAGCAAATTATAGGAAAGGATGTACATGATAATAATAATAATAACTTATACTCATAATATACAAATTTAAAAATATGAAGTGAACAGATCAATGACTAAGAAGATTCCAACAGGGTGTTTTTGGCGCGCATGACATTTTGTTATTTGTGTTTGCTATAAATTTTCCGTCATAGAATGAACTTAAAGGTTTTTCTGAGTGAGTTTATACAGCACGTAAAATAAAATAAAATAAGAAATAAAATGAAGTAAAATAAGAAATAATAATTTTCAGTGTCTATAGAGCTGAGTAAATTAATGTAATAAGTAAGAAGCTGTCAATCGAAATTTGGGATTTTATGTTGAGGTTACCTCAATTTCAATGATGTATACATGAAAAATTGGTCTCTGTTAGTGTTTGTTGAATGAAAAATAAGCCACTGTTGACAACACAACTATATAAAATCTTCGTCATCTAGAGACATTATTGGCCGAAAACGAACTAAAAAAAAATGGCACTGAACACACCATTTTCCAGTTATGAAAACAAAAACATATACTAGGATTAAATAGCTATTATGTCATGTCATATATCATCAACTTTCGTCAATTTGTCTAAATTATTCAGTATGTACATGTGCTTAACAACTAGTCAAAGTAAAATAAAAGATAAAAGTTAACCATCTTTTATTTTACTTCTTTTTTTATTTTATTTCTGTATAAACTTGTTATGGATTTGATTACTATCGTTTCGGACGTCCATCGTCTTAATGTATTTATGTTTTTACGACGTTTCGAATGCTTGTATCTGCAATCGTCTTCAGGTGAATACTGACAAGTTTAGGTGCTACTTACCAATTTATATGAATGTCGGCGCAATGATGCGTGCAATTCTGCCATGTGCAGCGGTGCGTGTAATTTGGCGCGGTGTGGTGGTGCGTGAAGTTTCGTGCCTCTGCAGCCCGCCAGAAAGAGCAATCAGGGGTTTCCATACGTTCTTGATCTCAACGCTTGGTTGACTAAAGGCGTTATTGGCTTCGATGTAGGCGGCCTCTTTGAACTTTCGTTTGAACCAATGCTCCTCTCTATGTAGAACACTTGCGTCGTCCCATAGAACTCGATGGTGCTCAGTCCAGGCGTGGTCAGCGATTCCCGATTTTGATGTTTCTCCACGTTTCTCTTGTGCTCATCCAATCTTACCGATAACGGTCTCTTTGTCTCTCCAATGTAGGAATCTCCGCATTCACATGGAACTTCATGAATGCAATTCTTGCTGATTTCATTTTTGTTGTCAGGTTTGGTCTTGGTCAGGAAACTCCGTAAAGTACTGCTGGATTGGAAGCAGCTCTTGATGTTAAACTTGTTTCCGATCCTTCTGATCTTCTCGGATGTATGGAAGGCAGATCACTGTGCTTTGTTGTTGCTCTTCAGATGTCTTCGTTCTCCGGAGTTGTTTCAATACTTCCTCTAGGAGTTTCTTGGGATATCCATTCCGGTGGAGGTCCTCTCTGATGTGGTTTAATTCGGCATCTAGTGACTCTACGTCGTTGCATATGTGCGTCGCTCTCTCTACCAATGTTCTCACGATCCCTCTCTTCGTTGAACTCGGATGGTTGGAGATGTAACTGAGGTACTGCCCCGTATGTGTCTTCTTTCTGTAGACGGAGGTGCGGATTTCATTGCCTATTCTCTCAACGTTCACATCGAGGAAGGGTAAGGCACTGTTGGTTTCCATTTCCATCGTGAATTTGATCGAATCCCTGATTCTGTTAATTCTTGAGAAGAAATCCTGGAGATGTTTGTCTCCGTGATTCCATATAATGAAGATGTCATCCACGTACCTCAACCACAGCTTTGGTTTGTATTCTGCCTCCCGTATAGCCAATTCCTCGAACCACTCCATGTATATGTTGGCGATGCTTGGAGAAAGGGAAGATCCCATCGGGAGTCCGTCGACTTGAGAGAAGAATCGGTCCATTTCCTGGAAATATGAGTTCAGGATTTCTTCTCAAGAATGAATAGAATCAGGGATTCGATCAAATTCACGATGGAAATGGAAACCAACAGTGCCTTACCCTTCCTCGATGTGAACGTTGAGAGAATAGGCAATGAAATCCGCACCTCCGTCTACAGAAAGAAGACACATACGGGGCAGTACCTCAGTTACAGCTCCAACCATCCGAGTTCGACGAAGAGAGGGATCGTGAGAACATTGGTAGAGAGAGCGACGCACATATGCAACGACGTGGAGTCACTAGATGCCGAATTAAACCACATCAGAGAGAACCTCCACCGGAATGGATATCCCAAGAAACTCCTAGAGGAAGTTTTGAAACAACTCCGGAGAACGAAGACATCTGAAGAGCAACAACAAAGCACAGTGATCTGCCTTCCATACATCAGAGGTGTATCCGAGAAGATCAGAAGGATCGGAAACAAGTTTAACATCAAGAGCTGCTTCCAATCCAGCAGTACTTTACGGAGTTTCCTGACCAAGACCAAACCTGACAACAAAAATGAAATCAGCAAGAATTGCATTTATGGAGTTCCATGTGAATGCGGAGATTCCTACATTGGAGAGACAAAGAGACCGTTATCGGTAAGATTGGATGAGCACAAGAAATGGACTCAACGTGGAGAAACATCAAAATCGGGAATCGCTGACCACGCCTGGACTGGGCACCATCGAGTTCTATGGGACGGGGCAAGTGTTCTACATAGAGAGGAGCATTGGTTCAAAAGAAAGTTCAAAGAGGCCGCCTACATCGAAGCCAATAACACCTTCAGTCAACCAAGCGTTGAGATCAAGAACGTATGGAAACCCCTGATTGCTCTTTCTAGCGGGCTGCAGAGGCGCGAAACTTCACGCACCACCACACCGCGCGAAATTACACGCACCGCTGCACATGGCGGAATTGCACGCATCATTGCGCCGACAGTAATATAAATTGGTAAGTAGCACCTAAACTTGTCAGTATTCACCTGAAGACGATTGCAGATACAAGCATTCGAAACGTCGTGAAAACCTTTCAAATACATTAAGACGATGGACGTCCGAAACGATAGTAATCAAGTTACCACATCGTCTATAACCTTCAAACAATTGTTATGGCTGTTGTGTAGTTTTAACTTTTTAAATTCCTTTATTTTATTTCTGTTATTTTACTTGCAGTATAAACTCACTTGTAACGAGTATACATTTTTTCACTTTATTGCAAAATAATTCGAATTTCTTTATACTTTTCAGGTGTTGGGGGAGGCAATTGTACATTTTTGGTCCTGTTGTACAGATACATTTTTGAGATAGAGTTGTTTTAGTTTGGGGTTATGTTGTCTCTTCTTCTTGTGTTGTAATCGTGTTTATTTATGTTTTTCTCAATTTTATTTTTGTACATAAATTTGGAGGCGCTAGAACATAAAGTTGGTGTATGGCCATGAATCTTGTATCTGAGAAGAGCAGTGTTGTTGAAAATATTTTTGGTTTTGATAGTATGACTTTCCAGATCCATTTTTGTGTCAATATGAGTGTTTTTATCTGTCCATGATAAGTACCACCCCATATGATGAAACCGTAAGACAAAATAGATTGAGCCAGGATCTGTATGCTATTGTGAGTATGTTTATTGGGAGGAATTTTCGTAGCTCATAGAACGTGTACCTATCCAGTTTTCTCAGTCTTTTTGTTAATATTCAGAGTGGCTATCCCATTTCAGTGTATTGTTTATTATTATGCCTAGATATTTTATATTTAGTTTTATCTATATTCTTTGACATATACAAGGATTCATTGCACAGTTGGAGTGATATTTCAAGGTGGGGAAGTCAGGCTGATTTACCATACTATTTGAGGTCATAAATTTGGTTTTGTTGAAATTCAAGCTGATGAGATTACTGTCTAGCCAGCACTTGATTTTGTATAGGCCTGCTTCTGCCAGTTTTTTTGTTGTATCTCAGGTGTGACTTGTAAAGAGTAGCACAGTATCATCGGCGTATGATATGATATCGCCCGGAATATTTACTTTCAACATGTCGTTTATATAAAGTAGGAATAGCTGGGGACCAAGAACTGTTCCTTGGGGAATACCAAATTTTATTTGCTGATTTTCGCTGAAATAGTCATTTATTTTGACCATTTGTGTAGGTCAGTTAGATAGTCCTTGAAAAGCTCATATACAATCCGCGGATACCGTAGTTTCAAGTTTTTTCAAAAGCATTTAATTTTTTATTAATTTCTAGAATTCATGGATTTTTTTTTGTGAAATGAAACAGAGCGTCCTCTGTGGAAAGATTTTCCTGAACAGATGATATTATGTTATTTTTAGTTAGGTATTTATTTAATCTGGAAACAATACATTTTTCTAATATTCTAGCCATTATCGATATAACTGAGATTGGTCTATAATTCTTTGGGGTACCTTTATTCCATTCTTGTGGACAGGGGTTATGAGTGCTTGCTTCAGTGCAGTTGGGAATTTTCCGGAGGTGAATATAATATTTATAAGTGAGCTAATATTGTTACTATGTTTTCTCGATTTCCTCGATTGTTTTGGTATATAGTTGGTCCATACCACAGGAAGGTTTTTTATTATGTTTGAGATTTCGTCCGTGGTTACCGGGTCTAGGTACATAGAGTGCATTTGATTGTTTTCTATGCGGAAGGTATCTGTAGGTATGTTTGTATTTTTTTGAGTTCTGCCATTTCTTCATAACTGTCGCAAAATGTGTGTTGAAAATATTCGCTACTTCGTTTGGTTTTGATGTTATTATATTTTGGTCATTATACAATTCAAAGTTTTTTGCATTGATTGATTTGTTTTTACATTAATTTTCTTTCGTTTTTGCTAATAGTTTTGTTAGGTGATAACAGTGTATCAGGTGCTTCCATTGCAAGGCGATCAGGTTCTAAAGTATACTCAAGTGGGTATAGACAAATGCGCTTTTATTTGAATAACATGCACATTTTTGTTTTTTAGAACTACTCTCGGTGAATTTCTACCAACATATTTGAAAATTTACCAGACACTGCTCAAAGTTTAGAGAGTGTATAAATAGTAATTTGATGGCCTTCACTAGGCACTCCCAAAAATTTTTAGAGAAACTTGTAAAAAAGATAATGATGCAGTATCTGAAAAAACATAAAATTTTGACCCGGCATCACAATCAAAGGCATTCGATTGTGTATATCAAAATGTAATATTAAAAAAGTTATATCATTATCGGTATATAGGGTTTCTTTAATTGGTTTGAATCATATCTTCTTGTTAAAATTTCCAATGAAAGTTCATACTACTCTGATATCAGGAGGGTACCTCAGGGTTCAGTGCTATGCCCTGTTTTATTTTCGTTATACCTGAATGATTCAACATGTCTACCTATCACAGAACAATTCACATTTTATGGCATGGAAAAAATGCGGACATTCTAAAAACTATCATATGGCCAAGATATAAATGATGTCATATCTTGGTGTAGTTCAAACTCATCTGCTTCAATATAAAGAAAACAAATACTTTTGACTTTCAAGTGTGAATATTAAAAAGTCTTGGCCACATCAAGTGAAAAACAAACAATGTAGCAAATTCTTGGGGATGCACGTTGAGAATAAATTGGGATTAGAAGTCCATAAATCACCTCACTAAAAAAACTGGCAACAGGCTGTTATGCTATTAGATACTTGTGTAAGGCTGGAGTAAGGGACCACTGTAAATACTCACCTGCCTTTTTATCTTAGAAACTGTCTGATCCAAAACAAACCGTTATCACAAACAAATACGGCCCGAACACACATTCGCACACGATCTAATAACTTTAGTCTACCTAGGCCAAAAACAACTATCGTAAAAAATTCAGTGGAAGCAAAAAAAAATTACAATCATTTGCTGGATCATTTAAAATATTTAAAAAATTTATAAAAGCAGTGAAATACTTTCTAATGCAAAAATCTTACTATAACCTGCAGAAATACTGTAATGAAAAATGTTAGGCTAAATTTTGAGTAATGTTAAGTATTTGATAGTTATTTATGTATCAAGGGCGTAAAATAGGCTTTTATGGACCGCAGCGTGTAAGTAATAGCCCGAGCAATAGCGAGGGCTATTAACACGCCTAGGTCCATAAAAGCAAATTACGCCCGAAATACATACAAAATTTTATGCACGACCGGTATATTTGATATTTATATCTAGAACATGTTAAAAATACATCAAGGCTGCCGTGAGGATGTATATTCATATCATATCGGAAACAAAATAAATCAAGAAGTGATGGAATTAATGTTACCATGGCAACTCAGTCAATTTTTCGAAATTATATAAGATTATATAGGCTAGTAGCCATATTTGCTGTCAATTTTTGTGGTAACAGATAATTTATTACTGATTTTGAAATGGATTCAAGCGACGAAGAAAGTGGGAATTGTACTCCACCAGAAATAAGTAAAGCAGCTGAGGATGCCAAATTGAGTTTATTGCCAAGTAAATCCAAGAAAATATACGACAAGGTGTATGAAGAATTCGTGAGGTGGTGCAACGAGAAAAATGTAAAAAATAAGAAATACACAAGAGACTGTACTTCTTGCCTATTTTCTGGAAAAATCTAAATATTGTAAGCCCTCTACCATGTGGTCATATTATTCCATGCTGAAAGCTACTTTAAATGTACATGATAATATAGATATCAGTGGATACGCAAGATTGATAGAAGATTCTAAGCAGAGAAGAAATCGAGTTATTTTTGAGGGAAGCACCAGACGATTTGTATCTTATGATGAAAGTAAGTTCTAATTTCATGTTTTCTCAATGTTCAGTATGTTAATCTGAGAATTTATTGTAGGTAGCACTGATTTTTTGTATTTGAGGAGCATGTCGCCGCGAAGAATTGGCAAATATCACAGTGGACGACATTCAAGATTTCGAGACATTCTTACTCATAACTATACGAGAAACCAAAACGAAGATAGATCGAGTATTTACTGTAATCGATCAAGAACAGAAATCGTCAAGTTATTTGGATATTTACAGAAAATATTCTTGCGAGATCAGAATGATCAAAAGCGTTTTTTTTTTATATTATAAAAATGGCAAGTGTACGAGACAGGTTATTGGAAAAAATACATTCGGTCAAATACCATTCAGAATAGCCACTTACCTAGGTATTTCTAATGCGAAAGAATATACTAGTCACTGCTTCAGACGTTCCTCAGCAACTATGTTAGTAGATGCAGGCGAGGATATAATCAACATTAAAAGACATGCTGGGTGGAAGTCGATGATCGTTGCGGAAGGTTATATTGAAAATTCAGTTGCAAATAAGCTGAAGATTGCTAAGAAAATTGTAGAAAATGATGAGCCTTCTACTAGCCATTGCAGACAATCTGAAAATATTGCTCACTACTCTGAAACACCAGATAATAACATGCATTCTCTTCAGACTTCTAGTAATGAGGAATCAGTTGAAATCAGTAACTATCTGCAACAACAGAAAACAACAAATCCAAATATTTCCATAAATAACTGTTCTAATTGTATTGTCAATATTAAGTTATAATTCATTTTTTAAATTAATTTATGTTCATTGTTTTCGTTATATTATTGTTAATAATGTTTTGGGTTTGATTATATGATCCATCAGGATATATATTTCTATCGATATGAGATTGAAATTAACTTTAGCGCCTGTTCAACGATTTTATCGCCCGCCGGGCGATAAAGTAGTCCGCGGGCGCTAAAGTGCTACTTTACGCCCGGTCGTGCATAAATTATTTTGATATTTACTTGGGTATTCCTCTCAACCATTATGGTTTTATAATGTGTTTCAATGAAATAGTATATTCTGATACAAGTGTATAAGTAGAGCCTTTAAAGCACGCGCAACGAGTTTGAGGGCACAAGCGCGGAGTGCCCTCAACGTTGCAAGTGCTTTAAAGACACTTAAACACATGTATCATAAACGATATTTTTTATTATACCCGCATCATAACTTCAATAACAATACTGGAAATGAATTTTAGATCAGAATAATGTTCCTTATATCTACTTTATATCTACATCTAATCAGGTGTCTGATGTCAAGTCTTGTTGACATGGATATATCAATTGTTGTTTACAAGCTTATTTGACAGTTCATATGAATGATATGAAAGTTGGACTTGTTTTTGTTTCCTAGCAACCTTTAAAACAGGGCGTGTTTTAATCTTGAGATTTCGCACGCCTTTTACATTAAAACACGGCGTGTTTTAATCTTGAGATTTCCCACGCAGTTTAGTTCATAAAACAAGGATCATGATGTAGGTATAATAAAAAATATGTTTATTTCCACTATTTCAAAAGAAACTGATTGTTGTATGTTATGATATTTTTAAACTCATTGTTATTCCATAACATCATTGTAATATTTTCCTTTTTTCTTTCTTACATATTTTTATATTTTAATTTTTCAATTGATGACACAGAGGGGATCTCCTGTTACCACTTCAAATGCGTTTTCAATAAGATAAGGAATTATTGGACAATAAAGCACAGTTTTGATTTATTGATTACTCATACCTAATTATTAGCACGCTGCTATGGTCGATTCATAATAGTGGGAAAAGTTGTTGCTTTCAATCTAATCTACAGTTGTTGTGTGATGAATTTTTTTCCAGAATAAATATCAGCAGTACTACAGCACTCCCATGCGACCAGGTAAATTATACGAGACCGAAAAAAGCATCGGATGCAGCGGAATTTCTGGCTTGATATCTGCCACAGAACCACGACGGGCCTCCGAAATATACAGGGTGTCCCTGGACTTCCTCTTTTTCTCTCGGGAATATATAGATGGGGTCAAAATATCACCAGTACTTCATATAACTTTTGTTCCTAAAAGCCTTCGTTACCAAGTTACGGGCCCTCAAAGTTACAAAATGAAAAATGTTTTTCTTTGATACTTTCAATGTGAATATTCAAAATCATCTAAATTTTGGTGATTGACTGAACAAATGAATTCCTTCGATAAGCTCTCATGCAGGAGTCAGTTGTTTTGCTACAAAGTCAGGAACGGACTACCCCCGATGATCCACACCCCAAAACTTTGAAATGACTGGGATTTGTCAATACGTTTTAACAAAACCTGGACAATTTCCTGGATAAAAGTACTCGTGTGGAAAATCGATCGGAGCAATGATTCTTAATAAAAATGCAGTTTTACTCGACGACATCAAACCCGATCGTCCAACATTATTTGAAATGAAAAATTTTCACAGTAGAAATACTAATGCTAACGTTAATTCAACAACATTTATAACAGGGATAATACAAAATATACTAAAATAAAGTCGTAAACAAAAAGTACAGTACCTAGTTGAGAGTTTCATTCACAATGTAGATATTTTTTCAAATGAAATATCAAGTTATGTAGATTCGTGGTGTTTTTGAACTAACAAGCTACTCCACTATGAAATATCGAATTCAGTCCATATTTTGTATGTACGCGTGGAATAAGCACGTTTCGTGTTGTGTTATCTGAATCTCATGAAATTCAACATTTGGATGTTACAAATTCGTATTCACAGCCTAAATGTTGAGGAGTTTCACTGATAAGTATAATTTCATGGGAGAAAATCTTTAACCCGAAGATGAATTTAGCTGAAAAAACGCACATCGGAAGACATAACTAATAAAAAGCAAACGAATAAACTATAAAAACGGCTGCACATGAATAGGTGAAAAATATCCGGTGAATAAATTTAGGTTCCATTTCTTATACAGATGTTGACAAAAACACCTTGTAGAAAGAAATAAAATTAGTGTGGATAAAAAATGTCAACTGGAATGCGATTTTGTTTTGTTGAGTGGTGCGTTGTCATTGTATTGTCAATATTCTAATAGGACAGTTTGAAGTGTTTTGATATGGCCGAACAATTTACATTCAACGAATATGCAGATATGCATGCATTGTATGGACGAGCATTTGGTAATGCTGCAGAAGCCCGTCGTCTGTATGCCGAGCATTTTCCCAATCGAACTTTACCGGCAAGAGAAACGTTCGAGCGAGTCGATCGCAGCTTGAGGCAGACAGTCTATGTCTAATGGATAATTAATTGGAGCCTGTTGTTTTATTTCGATATTATTGTAGGTTCAGTTTTGCCAAAACGAGGTGGTGAGGGCGCTCCTAGGGCTGTGCGTACCGTTGTATTGGAGGAAAATATTTTGGAAGCCGTCGCTGATGATCCTTCAATGAGCATCAGAAACCTATCAGAACAGTTCCATACAACCAAGTCATTCATAGAATAATCAGAGAACAACTGCTCCACCCATATCACATCCAGAGGGCACATGCCATGACACCTGAAGATTTTCCAGCACGACTGGAATATGCCAATTGGTTCCTGGATAAGCAAAGAGAGGATATGACTTTTATTACTCGAGTTTTATTCACTGATGAAGCAGGTTTCAGTAGAGATGGAGTAATCAACTCTCATAATCTCCACATATGGGCCGAAGAAAATCCCCATGGGATATTGCAAACCAAACACCAACGGAAATTCAACGTGAATATTTGGGCTGGTATCATAGGAAACCATCTTATAGGACCATTCGTTCTACATGACCGATTGAATGGAGAACGTTATTTGGAGTTCATTCAGAAAGATTTGAATTGACTTTTGGAACATGTTCCATTGCAAACCTAAAGAGATATGTGATTTATGCATGATGGCGCTCCTTCTCATTTTAGTTTGATTGTGCGGGACCATCTGAACCAGATTTTCCCCAATAGATGGATTGGTAGAGGTGGGCCATATTCATGGCCACCGCGGTCTCCGGATTTAAATCCATTGGATTTCTTTCTGTGGGGGCATCTAGAAAGCCTCGTTTACGCTACACCTATTCACACCAGATATGCCTTGTTGAATAGAATTACATTACATTATGAAGCCATACGAAACGACCCTGGCATGCTATTTCAAGTGCAGAGAGGGTGTTTGCGCCGACTAAGAAAATGTATTTTCGAGAGACGGGGGTCATATCGAGCAGTTTTTGTAGCGGATTTTGCATTTCTGTTTGCTCTTGAGGCTTGCGATTGATTATTTACACCATGAGTTTTGTAAGGTAAACGTGTTTGCATGATAAAAATTCGTTATGAACATTGTACCTATCATTTTTATTTTCATTACAAATTAATCTTTTCGAATAATGATAGATATCTCAGGTTGGATGTCGTCGAACAAAAATGCATTTAAAAAAAAAATCGTTGCTCCGATCGATTTTCCACACGGGTACTTTTATTCAGTAAATTGTCCAGGTAACCTTGTTTTGTTAAAACATATTGACAAATCCCAGTCATTCAAAAGTTTTGGGGTGTGGACCATCGTGGGTAGCCCGTTCCTGACTTTGTAGCAAAACAACTGACTCCTGCATGAAAGCTCATCGAAGGAATTCATTTGTTTAGTCAATCACCAAAATTTAGATGATTTTGAATATTCACTTTGAAAGTTATCAAAGAAAACCATTTTTCATTTTGTAACTTTGAGGGCCCGTAACTTGGTAACGAAGGCTTTTAGGAACAAAAGTTATATGAAGTACTGGTGATATTTTGACCCCATCTATACATTCTATACATTGAAAAGAGGAAGTCCAGGGACACCCTGTATAGCGTGTACAGTACCGTCAATAAAACGGAAAAGAAAAAGCGCCCTGACGCCCGGGATGTTTTAGTCTCCAATGCTGTTTTTGACTCCAGCCATACTATGACGATTACGAATGACGATTTCAAAAGTGTACGCCATCTGTCGGTGAATGAAGGAAGGAGACTAGATCAGCGAAAATGCTCTTCAAAGAAAAATCATTTATCAGATATCCAAAGCGCTGTTGATTTGCAGAAGCCAGTCTACGGTCATTACAAGAGATGTTCATGTTGAAGCTGAAAAAATTCTTCTAGTTGCGAGTGAGTATTATTGTCAGTCAGTTGAGAAAGAATATCTATATTAAAAAAAAAACTTGAGAGGTGTCAAGGGACACCCGGATGGAACGAAGTTCCTTTCGATTAATTAGTGAAGGAATTGTAATATTTTTTTTAAGTTATAATAATATTTTTTTTATTATTAACAAATATAATGTAATATAAACTTAATCACTAGGCTCAATTTTAGTACATACGCATTGATATTGTAATATTAAAATATAATTTGCTTTTAAATTTATTAAAGTTTTGACGCGTACACTTGCTAAACACACAATAATGGAGAGATTATAACGCGTATGACTTGGTTAGCACAATAGTAAAGAGAGGTTATAATGCGTACTTGCTAAAAATACATAAGCATTTATTATTGTCTGTACAAAATCTCTACTTACCTAACTTCATCAGCAATATCCGGAACTTGTGCAGAAACACTGTCAGGATTCATTATTGTTATTATTTTTTATTATTTATCATGTACAAAAAACCTGTATACACTCAACAAAAATAATCGTCGCGACACCACACTGTTCAATGCGAAATAGAAAGACGAAACGAAAATAACTGGCTTGCTTTCTATGAGAGAGAGAGAGAGAGAGAGAGAGAGAGAGAGAGAGAGAGAGAGAGAGAGAGAGAGAGAGAGAGAGAGAGAGAGAGAGAGAAGACAGAGAAACACGCGCACGCCGCACGGCTTACAACTACAGCAAAAAGTGTCATTACAAATTTTGGTCTTAATTTATTCCGTCTAGCCCCATTTCTGTGAAGTCGTAGGCGATCCGTCGCTACCTGCTCGGGGTGTTTAGACATAAACAACTGCAGTGGCGCACTGTATTCGTAAAAATATATTGATAGTTTTTCATTAATCAGCTCACACGGAATTTCTTCAATAGCTGTGATGAACTTACAGATTTATTTATTTAATTGTGGGACTTAAATTAAGGACACAGAGTGTCTATCCCATATTCTTATCAAGAGACCCAACAAGGTACACAGATGACTACAATTCCAGCGACTATTCTCGAATGATAATGATCTAGGACAAAATCAAATGAAAGGGGTTCTTTGATAGAATATGGTAGCTGAAAATGCATTTACAAGGATTTGTTATATACAAGTGAAACTAATGTAAATCGTGTGAAACACTTTATAATAAAAATTAATCTCGATTCTTTGTAAGCGCAAAACATGAAAAAAGTTGGACCGATTTTGGTTGATACAGAAAAAAAAATTAGGAAAGTTGCCCAGAAATTGGAAAATTCGGCTATATAAGTAATTTTGCGAAGAAAAAGACTATGGAGTCATTTATTATCAAATGAGGAAATAGCTCAGCGGTTACACTGACACAAGGTCACAGAAACGAATCCCGGTCAGAGTAACTTTTTTTTATAAAAACAACGGCTGGAGCGATTTGGCTGTTTTTTTTTAATCTTCGTAATACTCCGAAAATGGTTTTTAGGGAAAGAAATGATTTTTAGAAAAGTTAATAGAAATTTCTTTGCCCTGGAAAAGTTTTCAGGGATTTATAAGGATAGAACTTTGATGGAAATAAAAAATAAAAAAAATAACAAAAAGAAATTGGAAAACCTTGTACATTCAAGCTATGGAATCCAGCGAGCATGTTCTTACATTTTGCAATGATGTGACAACGAACATGGAGTAAATATTCTGAGACTAAAACAGTTATTTTGCGAATATTTTTTCATTATTTTCTTGAGACAAAACATATTCATAGTTTCAATATTGTCAGATAGAGCATATTTAGTTTAAAATCAAATGAATTTTTCTGCGATGTAAGCAGTCTATATCGTTGAGATTACAGTATCGTGCGTTATAATTATGTATACTCGAATGCTTGGAAAACAAGGGTGAACCTCCAGGATACTTGAATATATATATATATATATATATATATATATATATATATATATATATATATATATATATATATATACAAAGAAGGTACTGACAAAATTTCGTGGTTGATAAAAAAGCATGCCAAGTCTCTGAAACCAACACCAGCAAGAATCCTGTCTTTTTTTGCATAACAAAGATATATTACCCCATAGTGAAATGCC
The DNA here is from genome assembly GCA_018342105.1 of Gonioctena quinquepunctata. Taxonomy (NCBI): domain Eukaryota; kingdom Metazoa; phylum Arthropoda; class Insecta; order Coleoptera; family Chrysomelidae; genus Gonioctena; species Gonioctena quinquepunctata. Next base: position 48,653 of record JAFIRS010005245.1, read on the forward strand.
AGATAAAATATGAGGCCTTCAACTGAACTGTGTTGTTGCTTTATTGAAACCTTTTTCTTTTTAGCCTGCAAGAAAAACCTCATCAATGAAAAACTGAATCAAATCTACAACGAAGAAACAGATAACCCCCACACTTCTATAGAAATCACAATAAAAGATCTTAAATTCTCCAAATCGGGCACTGTATCAGATAAATACAACAGAAAATACAGATGGTATTTCGTGTGTGTTTCACAGTCTGGAACGACGATTATAGCCAGTAAGAGAAGCAACTGAGATTTACTTTCCCGACTGCTTCCAGTTTGAAGGACACACCCACGATTTCGAAATCGATGTTAGTCTATACGCATTAGTGCTGAAAAATAACATCAAAAAGGTAAATTTGAATATTTTAATATTATATAATTTTATTCAATAAACATACACTTGAAGTTCAATTTAAAAATACTCTTATTAAAAGTAATAGTTCAAAAAATATCAATGTAACACCAACACATTTTATAAATTTATCATTCAAAAGTCAATTATTTGTTTTTTTACAGAAAAAAAAAATTGTCTAAAAATGACAACCAGCCAGTTGAAAGACACACCCACGATTTCGAAATCGATGTCAGTCTATACGCATTAGTGCTGAAAAATAACATCAAAAAGGTAAATTTGAATAGAAATGTATTATGCTTCATTTTATTCAATAAACATACACTTGAAGTTTAATTCAAAAATACTCTTATTAAAGGTAATAGTTCAAAAAATATCAATGTAACACCAACACATTTTACAAATTTATCATTCAAAAGTCAATTATTTGTTTTTTTTCAGAAAAACAAAAATTGTCTGAAAATGACAACCAGCCAGTTGGAAGACTATGGCTCTGACACATTCCTTCTTCACCCTGTGTGGGGAAAAACCCAGATGAGGACCTGCCAAATAACTCAGTGTGCCCAAAATGTCTTGGCACTATCGAAAGTTCCCGCAGAAGCTTCCATTTCCAATGCATTCACTGCAGACGTGGAAACTAGTTTGAAGATCAATATAACGATGAAGGGGTTCCTGACGATTGTTCTATGGAATCGCAGATGGTGTGTTCTGGAGGGATCCAGAATAAATTACTGGAACCACCCTAACGAAGAACTCTCAATGGCACCTTTAGGCCAGCTAGATCTTCTGAAGACTCACACCCACCGGGTGGGAGTGGTAGACAAGGAGTTCTGTCCCAGACCCAGGACGTCATCGTTTGAAGTTAGAGTAGAGGGGCCTGGGCCAGCCATCAGAGAGTATTTTCTCTCCGCAGATAGTTTGTCCGAGTTCGAGGAGTGGAGCAGACAACTCAATTTGGTGCAGGGGTATCTCAGAAAGTGGAGAAATTCAATTTTAATCAATTCAATTCAATTTATTCTCGCTTAATAAGGTACATAGAATTAACAATGAGATTCACGATTCCATTTCATGATGAAAATTTAAGATCCGGCGCAATAGCCTAGGCAGGATTGCCCGTTTGCTATGCGTGCAGTCTGAAAGTTTTCAAATAAATATGTACATGATCGTCATACTAGGTAGATTGTAATACATATGTGATATTATATTATGTTTCAATACTTTCGTGTCTACGTGGGGGTTATATACCGGGGCCTGGATAACAAATGGTGGTGGAATATTTGTTTTTGAGTACGTTTAGGTTGATATTAAATTTAGAATATCGTAAAATTTTTGTGGGAAGTTTATTATATATGATTTTGTTTCTGTTTTATACTTTCTCTGGTTAAATATTTGTTTTGTCAGGTGGGAGCGCGTTGAAAAATTGAGGACCAAAAAAAAATAATGTTCTTTGTGTTAATGTTTTTTTAAACTGTTTCATGTCGACATTCATGCTCGAAGAGGATCTGGTTATTCGATTTTATTCTGTGTGGATTTGTCTTGGTTATTATACATTTTTTTCAAACATTGGTAGCATAGAGTAGTTTTAATTGAGAACATTGATTCTAGGTATAGTTTTTCAGTAGAAAAACGTCTGTTCTTTTTTAGGATAATTTTAGCAGTATATTTGGTGTTGTTTGTAGTATGGTAATTTTGTTCTAAAGGATGCGCTCCATACTGCGATGCAGTAGGTTAGAATGGATTCAGCTGATGAGTTGTAGAGCATTATGAGATTTTTTGAATAGAATATCCCTTAAGTTATAGAAGATGTGTATTAGTGTTCTGATGCGTTTGTTCACATGCATAATATGGTCGGACCATCGTATGTGATGGTCGATGACTACGCCTAGATATTTTACAGAGAAAACTTTTTCTATAGATGGCAAGCACATAAGTTCTTGTGACAGTTACTGGAATGTATTTTTATTGATGAGACATTAGGTTGATTAACGATCGTTGGTGTGAACGCTATAAATTTAGTTTTTTCAATGTTCAGGGTGAGTTTATTGAAATTTAACCAGGTATGTATCTTTTGTAGGATTATTTCGGCGATATTCTTTACCTTCTCCCTATTCTCTCCCGTGAATATTAATGCTGTATCGTCAGCATAGCAGATAAGGTGACCTTCCAACCCAACTTTTTTCGTAATATTATTTATGTATACACGGAAGAGGATTGGACCCAGCACTGTTCCTTGGGGTACCCCAATTCTTACCATTGATTCATAGCTGACTTCATTTCCAAATTTTACTCTCTGCAATCTATTCGTTAGGTAGTTTGAGATAAGGTCAAGAGGGAGTCCGCGAATTCCATAATGGCATAGCTTGTTGAGTAACATTTTGTGTGATACTGTGTCGAAGACCTTGGCGAGGTCTAGAAAGACTGCTAAGCATTCAGATGACTCGTTCAATGCCTTGACATGTTGCCAGTCTGTAATGATCTTATGTTTATGGAAAAAGCCTTTTTTTGATTACTTGCTCAAATATTTTTGCTAGGTTATTAATAATCGATATTGGCCTGTAGTTTATTGGTTGATAGCGATTACCTGACTTGAAAATTGGGGTAATGTTTGATTCTTTCCATTGCCCTGGTATTTTTCCACTTGTTAAGCATAAGTTAATCATATGGGTTAACGGGCGTGTATATTTTTGATGGTTTTTACTGTAATTTTATTTGGGCCTGGGGAACATTTGTTTTTGAGATTTGATATATGAATAATTATTTCTTGTTCTGACACAGATTCTAAGAAAATGGTGGAGTCGTTTTTATCACTTTCAGGGAGGTTTTGTTGTTGATTTGTTTTCTGTATTTCTTCAGACATTTTTATACCTATGTTGGTAAAGAACTCATTTAATATGTTTGCTTTTTCTTTATTTTTCTTTGTGAATTTCCCGCTTTCATTGATTATAGGAGTGTTTTCTATTTGTTCATTGATTTTTTATTACGACCAGTTATATCATTGATAACTCCCCATATTTTTTGTATTTTTTTCCTGCTTCAGTTATTTGATTTTGGTAAAATTCATTTTTGTTTTTTTTTATTAGGGTGTTGAGTTTGTTCCTATAGTCCTTGTATTCCCTTTCGCTAGAGAAATTCCTAATCAGTTTTTTTTCAGTTGATCTCTATGCTCGATGGATGTATAAGACAAGAGTGATCCAAGGTTTAATTTTTTTCTCTTTTTGTTTTTAAATGTTTTCACTTTAGTAGATTTGCAATGTGTTCATCAAGTTTATCATTAAAAAGTTGGTAGGCTAATTGTGAATCACTTGATTTTATAACGTTCTCCCATGGTTCTTTTTTTAGAGCATTTCTCAGTCTGTCGTAGTTTATCCTACTTATTTTTTGGTCATTTTCCGATTTGGTGATTCCATGTTCAGGTGAATGAATGTATATATAGGGACTATAGTGGTCCGTCATATCAGTTTGAAGTATCGGGTTAATTTTTTTTTTTTTTACAAATATTGATGTGATCGATTTTTTTTTGTTATGTAGGAGATGTAACCGTTTGTATTTAGAGTATTTAGGTAGTTGTTAGTATCATTTGATTCTTTTTTTTAAATATAGATATTTATATCCCCTATATAGACTTCAAGATTTTGTTTCTGTAAGGTGTTCAGGTATGTTTCTAGATCTTCTATATATTTTTTTGGGTCTGTTGCTGGAGGTCTATAGTATGCAGTCAGACCTAAATTAATTTTTTTTGGGCAGATCCTATAGAACAAATCAACCTAAGAAAGTGACTCTCATTTAAAAAAATAATATTTACTTCTGCAGATGAACTGTTCCTTGTGTAAATTATAACACCATCGCATTCATTTATCAGGGATTCGTTATATTATATACTATAATTAGGAATAGAAAAGTCTCCAATGTTTTTAATATTTCCGGTTTCTGATAAAATAATTATGTCAAAGATATCTTTTGCCATATCAACATAAACCAACAACTCATCATAGTGTTTCTGTATACTCCTAGTTTGCAATGGACGATTCCTATTCCACGCCCAGTAACATTTGTTCTCCCCTGTATATAACCCAGTAAGTTATCACAAAATTTTGTATCTATTTCAGCGTTATCATCTAATACATCTAAGAAGTCTTTCATAGTTCAAATAATTTGAGTGCTCCCGATAATTGATAAAAGAGAAAGAAGAAGTATGTATATGCGGGAAGGAAAAAGAAGTATAAAATTGTATGTGAAATACCTGCTTATACTATTTATATCATTATAATTAATCTTTTTCATAATTGATATAAAATTTTCATAATGTCCTCTACGTTTCTAATGTTGTGCACTTTATTGTTTATATTTAAAACACGTGTGTTACCTGGATAATTGAAGAGCTCCGGATGGTGAAAGATAGCTGAGGGATTGCTTGTTTTTCTTGGAATGCAACAGGTATTGGGAATGTCCCAAAATCTCCTAGGTACCCCTATCGATTTTGTTGGGATTTGTTTATTGGACCTTGAAATGATATTCTCGGAAACAATCATTATTATTAGGCTATTGATTATTAATGGCTAATATTAACAAAATCCTACCACATTGATGTAAAATTATTGTGAATGTTGTATATATAGAGTTCAAGGTATAGTTTATAAGTTTTATTGAAATATGTAAGTAGAACTAAGATTTGGTTAGTTATGACAATAAAAATAAAGTTTTTATAAACAGTATATGATTTATTAAAAATAGTTGATTATGAAAATATATTTGTTTTTTTTATTGTTTTAAATTTGGAATAATTAACAAATTATAAATTATTATTCGAATAAAGTATGGTACATAATGATGATAAAATGTTTCATTAAGTTAATGGCGATCAGTAAAGGATTTTTACAAAATATTTTGTGATGACCATCATTTTCAATAATTTGCTCAGATGTGAAAAACAGAATCAAAATGGCCTTTGAAAATTGTTTGGAGAATGTTCAGGCATCTATAATCTATATAATAAAAATAAATCTCGATTCTTTGTAAGCGCAAAACGTGAGAACGGCTGGACCAATTGGGCTATTTTTTTTAATGTTCGAAATAGCCCAAGGATGGTTTTTACGGAAAGAAAAATTAGGAAAGTTATCTAAATCGTGAAATTCAAGAAATATGGCCAAGAAAAGAAATATTGGCTAACTCCACAAGCTTTTATTTCTTACTTTAACGTGCCCCGATGCCGATGTGTGTAATCAAATCTTACAAGATAAATTTGACCCCCTTCTAGTTCGAATAACGTGAAATTTGGCAGGTGTTCATAGTTCCCGTGACAATGCATTATGACACTTTTGTTGGAGAAAAAACAAAATGGCGGCCCCAAGATGACGGACGAGATTTGTGTTTATAGTCCGATTCAATTCAAAATTGGTAGGTGGGGTTTTTGGGGTCGAAGATAATGATTTTTTTTTGCCAAATTTCATAATATCAAAATGGGCGGCTCCAAGATGGTCGACTTTGTGATTATGATCCGATTCTATTCAAAATTGGTATGTAGGGGTTTTCAGAGTCGGAGATTATGAATTCACAAATTCGAGATGGCGGACGAGTTCTGTAATTATGATCCGATTCGCTTCGAAATTGTTATGCGGGGGTTTTCGGATCAAACATTATGAATTTTTTGTCAAAATTTATAAAATAAAAATAGCGGCTCCAAGATGGCGAGCGATCTCTGGATTATGGTCCGATTCTATTCAAAATTCGTATGTGGAGGTTTTCGGGATCAGAGACAACGAATTTTTTGTCAAAATTCATAAGTTCAAGATAGCGGACGAGTTTTGTATTTATGGTCCGATTCTATTCAAAATTGATATGTGGGGGTTTTTGGGGTCGGAGATTATGAATGTATTGTCAAAATAATCCCAAGATGGTTGACGAGTTTTGTGATTATGGAACGTTTTCTATTCAAAATTGGTATGTCGGGGTTTTTGGGGTCGGAGATTATGAATTCAGTGGTGGATTATTGATTTTTTTGACAAAATTCATAAGTTTCAGGGAATATACAAATTTGGACAGGACAACGTCTGTCGGGTCAGCTAGTTCATAATAATAAATCAATTTGGAACCAACTTTCAGAACAGCAGCATGGTTTCATTGACAAACAGTTACAAATCTACTTACATTTTCCAATTTATAACTGAAACAATAGACTATGGTGGCCAGGTTGATGTTATTTACACTGACTTTTCGAAGGCCTTCGATAAGACAGATCATAATGTGTTGCAATTTGTGGTTTCAATGGAGATTCGATTCAATTTCTTCAATCATACCTAATAGGGCGCAAACAAATTGTAGCTCACAACAACTATAATTCCAATATATACATTGCAACATCGGGGGTTCCACAAGGATCAAACTCGGGTCCACTGATGTTCTTGATCTTTATCAATGATTTTGTGAATATGTTGATGATAGGTTTATGTTTTGCAGATTATCTTAGAATTTACTGAGAATAGAGTGTTATAGTCTCCAATAAAATTAAATTTGAATATTTCAAAATGTAAAAGTGTTAGCTATACTAGGAAACATGAGCCACACAGATTATTCAATAAAAACAAATTAGAACAAATAATATTAAAGAACTAGAAATTATATTGGGCTCTAAATTAAAATTTATAATAATAATATAATAATTCTAAAAAATTTACTAACATTTACATTAAAACTTCTGTACTTTACCTACATTAGGTCTCTTAGTTGAATTATGCTATTATTATTTGAAACCCCTACTATGATTGCCATAAAGTTAGAGTCGAATATGTGTTCAAGGTAATGTATGTAATTTTTTATATCTAGAATTGAAGGAACCTACCTAGAACGTAGGATAGCTGATGAATATCTTTCTCCCACTAGAGTCTAGGATATATTACTGGAATCATTTTTATTGCAAAATAAGGAGGTGAAAACTGATCCTTATTGACCTTAGGAGAAAGCCCAAAACTCAAAAAGTATTCCTTCCAGAGAGTAAAGATTCGTATTCAGCAGGCAAAAAATCCAAGTACCCCAAATTTCACTGGAATCGGAGGTGCGGGAATCTAACAGCATATTTAAATTTTTTGTTACAAACCATGTAAAACTTTTCCTGAATTTGGAAAAAAACTACATTTCTGTGATTTTTTCGGGGGTGGGTAAACAAAATGTTTGGATACATGGGCACTTAATGGGCAAATATCAATCAATCAATATATACTTTATTGTCTGAAGAGTTGATTCTTATTGACAAAGCTTGAAAATAGAAAAAAAAATATATAAGAAATGTACAGATAATTAGATACGTGAATGTCAAATGGATAAAATGTACAAACATAAAAGATAAATATTACATATATGAATAAAAACATATTGTCAATCTCCTTTAAAAAAGAAGGACTATTGAAACAACACATTATAAAATAAGATGTCATTAACAAAAGGGTAACTAACAATTACCACCCTTAAGATTTAATAGCAGTCTTGTGTAATAAATCAAAACATATGAGATAAAAATACAATAAAATGAATAAATGTCAAGTGGATAAAATGTACGAACATAAAAGATAAATATTACATATCTAAATAAAAAACATATTGTCAATCTACTTTAAAAAAGAAGGACTATTGAAACAACACATTATAAACAAACACATTAATAAAATACTATGTCATTAACAAAAGGGTAACTAACTAACTAACAATTACCACCCTTAAGATTTAACAGTAGTCTTGCATAATAAATCAAAACATGAGATAAAAAATAAAATATTCAATAATATAAATATCCAGTATCAAATCAATTCCCATAAGGAACTATAGTATATCATCATAATATTCCTGCAGGTTATAATAAGCTTTCTGCAATAGAGCCTTTTTTACAGTCTTTCGAAAGTTCTTCAGAGAGTTATGTTTCTATAACTGGCTGGAGATGATTATATATTTTTTGCTTTCATACATGATGGAGTTTTGTCAGACTAGATTTAGGTAAGGGTAAGGGAACACAACCTTCATTTCTTGTTTTATGTTTTCGTGTTTCAGTAGGTGTTGAACCATATTTTGTGTGGATGAGGCATACAGTTTCCAAAATGAATAAACACACGAGTGATAATATTTGTTGGCATAATAAAAGTGGTTTGCAGTGATCGTGATATTGAGCTTTACACAGGTATCGGATTGCTCTTTTGTAGAATAAAACACATTGAAACAGCTGGTTTTGCATAAACCCCAGAAGGCAATGCCATACCTCAAATGTGACTCAACTAGGGAAAAGTAGACCATCCTAGCCGAGGCTACGTTTAATTCTCTTGAAACAATTCTCATTGCAAAGCAGCTAGAGGCTAACTTCTGCTCAAGGTCGTTACATGCTCATCAAATTTTAGCTTGTTGTCTATAATTAGACCTAGAAACTTAGTTTGTGGCTTATTTGTTATAATCTGGTTATCTAATACAAATTATCAAAGTCAAACTTAAAGGTGACTAGATTTATTTTTTTAAATTGAAACAGAGTCGATTGAGTCACACCATTGCTTAATTTTTCTAGATCGAGAGCAATTGATTCTTTCAAGTGATTTATGTCTTTGCTATGCCATAGAATGGTGGTGGTCATCCGCAAAGAAAGTGAATTTTCCTTGGATGCGAATGGTGGCTAGGTCATTTATATACAATAAAATAGAATAGGACCTAGTACCGACCCTTGTGGAACGCCCATTGCAACTTTGCCACTGTTAGAGTAGTTTTCCTGTATTTTACTACTTGACTCCTTTCTGACAAATACGTGCGGAACCAGTCTGATGAGGAATTTCGAAACCGTAAAATTGTAGTTTTGCAGTAATATCTCATGGCTGACACAATCAAACGCCTTGGAGAAGTCGCAAAATACCGCCGCTACGGTTTCTCCATTATTCAAAGTAACATATGTATTTTCTAGCAACGAGAAAAAAGCATCATTTGTGCTTTTCGAGTTTTGAAATCCAAATTGGGCATGGCTTAATATGTCATTTCTGGTAAGATGTATCATCATTCTTCTTTTGACTAGTTTTTCTATTATTTTGGATAATGTTGATAATAATGAAATTAGCGAAAGTTCGAGGGATCATCTGGGTCACCACCTTTGTACAAGGGGATTACAACTGCTTGTTTCAAGCAGGAAGGAACTGTCCCATTCTGAAGGAACTGTTAATTGCCTCAGCTAGTGAGTAGGACATGGTCAGGTAGACTTTTGAAAAAATTTTACAGATAGGCCGTCCATACCCGATGAGCTCTTATTTTTTATTTCATTGATAACCTCTTGCAGCTCAAATATGTCAGTATCTTCAAGGTGAAAATTTTGTGCAATGCTAACATACTTCAGATAGTCGAAAGAGTCGACCTGTGAATTGAGATTGGTTGAGAGTTTGTGGCCTATGGAGCAATAGAATAAACTGCCAATTCTACAGGAAATAATTTTTCCAGTATTAAATGGGCAAACGATTCACGAAAGCTGTTTCTCATTACGGGCCAGTGAAAATTATATAGTGAAGTATTTCTTTTTACTTTACATTAACTAAAAACCATTGCAGATTGAGTAAAGAGATCAAAGCAATTAAAATAGTGATAAATCTGGTTTATTTGAAATACCCTGAAAGGACTATTGACAATTATAACTGAAAATTTGTCTCAATTACAACTTTTAGTGAAATCCTCATAGTCATTCGAATAATTAATTGTATTAAATTCTTCTGGACAAGTTTTATTTCTAAATATGGTTCATAGAATTGAAAAACTAAGAAAAAACAACCTTAAATATAATGAGTTTTACATTGTGAAATCTGAAAGTTAATTTTTTTGTATATAAGCTCACAAACGGGAACAAATATGTCTGGATAAATCAACTATTAGATCTACAATAATGATAATATTCAAACCACAATATCAACGTTCTCTGAACCTGAATATGGAATTTACATGATGGCATATTCTGAATTTCTGCAGTAACCAAACACACAATATTCAAGTTTGCTAAACAACCAAAGAGAGTAAACGTTATCTGAATAGGAGGTCCTAATAAGCTCTAGCCAATTAGAATCTTGAAGCATTAACTTGTCATAGTGACGTACATGGACATGAGTACAGGTGGCCCACGTAACATACAGAGTGATCTAATATACATTCAAGAGCCTGTAACTCTCAGATAGCAGAGTGCGGGTGCGCTAGTCCGCCACTGTCCAGAGATAATGTTGGCCATGACATGTCCATATACATCACTATGACTCACAAATGATCTTTCATCTCTTTCTATTAGTGTCACCATTGTCTTATGGGGAATAGACTCCCCTACTCAGATCAAAGAGAGTAAACGTTTTCTGAGTAGAAGAGTCTATTCCCATAAGACTAATGGTGACACTAATAGAAAGAGATGAAAAATCATTTGTGAGTCATAGTGTCATGGCCACCATTCCTCTGACAGTGGCGGACTAGCGGACTCCGCACTCTGGTATCTGAGAGTTACAGGCTCTTGATTGAATATTGGACCACACCGCATGTTACTCGGGCCACCTGTACTCATGTCCATGTACGTCACTACTATACGTTAATGCTACAAATTCTGATTTGTTAGAGCTTATACCTCCCATTCAGATAGCGTTTACCCTCTTTGTACTCAGATAACGTTTACTCTCTTTGCTGAACAACCCCTTATGACACCATATGTGAATGTCACGTATCTAGGAGCTGCTTCTAAATATTGTTTGCCATATTGGACAGTGCTGCCGTTTCCTAAATGACAGATTGTACCCCATTTGAAAAAAAAAAATTTACTAAATCGAGGAAAATTGTACTGACTTTGAAAAATTAATTTGACATTTCGGGGCTCCGCATGTTGGAGAACCTCATTTAGTTCATATCATGTTGGCAACATTGAAAATCAAAGAAATCGCACTGATCAACGATGACTTTCCATTGTGCGAAAAATATACAAAGAAAATTCTATAGGCCTCTTCAAGTTACGTGCAAGCGCATCCGCCATGTTAAAAAGTGGGTGATATGAAAATTTCGGACACTTTAACTTTCTTGGTTGTTTTTGACCTGTCATCTACGGACAATATACCAGTATCGGAGATTATAGCGCATATTCACAGGTTATACCTCGATGAAGTGTCCGAAAAATGGGGCACGTTCTTTCTTTTAAAGATTTTATCAGATTCTGAGTTTATTTTATCATCAGAACTACCAGGGTAATCATTTTCTGTTTCAGGTTCCCCTCGGTAGACATATTTTCACTATGACTTCTTTCAGTATTTTTTTTTCTGATCACTTCAAATAAAAAAATATTCATCAAATATAAACGATTTAATTGACTTGCTTACCCAAACTCATTTTGAAGTAAAAAGTAAATATAAATAATTAAAATATGCCGCACGGAAAATGACACGTTTTGGGGATGGAATACGGAACGACGGAAAAACACAGCATAGAATACAATAACAGAACGGTCATCGGTATTGGTTTTATAACTATCAAATTTTTTTTGAAAATAATTGTCCATTGTCGACGATTCTGCGAAGGTTCCACAGTTTACATGCGCGACGTTAAATTTTTTTATCAGAATTCAGATCATCATCTGTAGTATTCTGATTGGGGAAAAACTCAAATTGTAATTGAAATTTATGGATTGTACTAACGAAATCCCAGAAAAACTGAATTTGTACCAAAACTCATGAAATTGTACTAACGTACTGAATCGGTGTCAATTGTCTAAAAAAATACAATTGTATAAAAAACGACAAAACACTGTAAAGTGACTAAGTGAACAAATTTAAAGGCCCATAGCATGTTCCAACTGTCACCACCGCAGCGCGCGAGCTTAACCCCAAGCGTATTTGCATTTTTGTCTGATCGACAAGTTGAAAATGGTCTAAAATACAGATACTGCTCTTAAAATTATGTGTGATAGCTCATGGGATCGGAATAACGCCTGAAAAATGTAAAAGCGTGTATTAGCACATAAAATTGCAAAAGTTATAAACAATTAAAAATGAAAAAATGGTATTTCGTTTTGCCAATTTCATAAACTTGAAAAGGAGGAATTAAATCTATCTATAATTTTATTTAACGTGAAAAAGGGTCTCCCTGCGACATTTTAGGGTTGCGAGCACGGCGTCAAAACAAAGTACGACCCCTTAATTATTTTTTAAGGTAATAATTTCATTAAATTATTTTAATATTTAACAAAATTTTCTCGAACTTCTGTCCTAATTGTAAATGAAAACATTTTTTTTAATAATTGTCGTCAAAATTTTTCGCTTCGTAGAGCCTTTCTTGAATACATACTTAACAAGATCACGCCATGAAAGTTGAAAAAATATTCGTACTTTCTTTATAATAATTTTTGTACTCGAACAAAAACTAAAAAGTCTAAGTAATGTTGTTAAAAAAAATGTTTTCTCTTAATCATCATATTATCGTTTTTTTATCAATACAAGATATAAATTGATTTGCAAAACAAAATTTCCCGCCATTTGTTGATAATTTTTTTATAAACAAATTGATTATTTCAATATTTTTGTTTTTTTTTAAATATTATGATTTTTGAAAAAAAAATTTGTCCTTCATAACAATTTTCAATTGGTTGTTTTTGTAAATTTTGGAAGTTTCAGAAAAAAAATCTAACACAGTTGAAAATTTGTTTATAACAAATTGGTAAGTTAATAAACAATGGAATTGTTGATA